>AXCO02007439.1:0-14769 GCA_000473525.2 Anopheles melas | reverse complement strand
TCAAAATGGCCCTCAACAACGTTACTTACGAAGCAATGCGGCCCGCGAATTGAAAAGTTTGGAGACCCCTGAACTATATGATTGATAGTATTTTATTGATGATAAGTTACAGCGGAAGTATATTTTACGAAAATCAGTTATATTCTTTAGAACTAATGTTTTAAACTTCGTATGAATCCCGGCATTACTTTCGATGCGCATGTGGGGTAAATAATGGTAACATCAATAACCCTGCCATTTATAGCACGAATTCAAACATATTCTACAAAAAATCATCATTTTTAAGGTATATTGTATTGATGCATTAATTTATTTGAATTATACAGCAAAAGAAAAACAAACATAATTTTTGCAATAACACGATTGATCGTCCACGAAAGGTAAAGACGCACAAAACAAGACAAATTGCTCATTTTCACCCTCACTGCGCTCCATAGCACAGCACAATAAAGTTGCAACAAACGCTGCTCATCACAACCCATTCACTGATTATTCCCATCCACCGCAGGTCGAAACCATCGGTGACGCTTACATGGTCGTGTCCGGGCTTCCGGTGCGGAACGGTAATCTGCACGCGCGGGAAATCTCCCGCATGGCGCTCCGGCTGCTGGCAGCCGTCTACAAGTTCACCATACGCCATCGGCCAAACGAGCAGCTACGGTTGCGGATAGGCCTGCACAGCGGTAAGTGTACACAGAGGGCGGATGGCATCTTAAGACCGATTAGTAACATGCTTTCAAGTGTGCGCAAGCTTTCAACCATTTTGGGTCATAACGCAACGGACTGGTGGCACGCGGGTGCCGTGACGCGTTGATAAGAAGTTTTGGAAACACGCCAGCAGCAATCATCAGCAAGTCAGGCTGGCCTGCCGGCACTGACAGGACATTCCTTACTGTCACCGACAGTAACCATAAAAACGACGGCGTGTGTTTTATTTTTAACGTACAAAATGTTAAATTAACAGCAGCAGCCGCCACCGTCGTCACAGTTAGTAGGTGTGAAGTTAGCAACTGAAAACGCTCCTTCAAGCAGTGGCGTGACGACGGTGATGGTGGTGCTGCTGATGGGATACCAACTTCCTGCGCAACAGATGGCATGTCAGTTTCCAGCACTCACCATGGTGATAGACCATCAGTACGCCATGGTGCCATGGTAGACCATCAGTATCAGTACGGTAGAAGCCTGGCAGGAGCAAATGATTGAAGAACTTTTGAAGCAAGCGCGGAAAGAAGTCCTGCCTTTGCGTGTCTAATGTGTGACGGTAGATTATCTTTGTGTTGGGAGAGTTTTTTTTTTGTTATTTTTTATTTGTTTGCTGGGTTGTTGGTCTTTAATTATGTTTACGCTCAAAAGCAGCTCTTGCAGGAGTTTCCAGGGGTTCTCATAGTCGTGGGACACACTTCCTTGGTATTTCTTTCTTATAAGAAATGAACTTCATACGATCGAAATTGGACCTAGGATTGGATTCCTATTGGATTTGTGCAACAGGAGTGCTACTGAGTCTAATTCCCATTAAGCTCGTTTCAAGTAAGAAAAAGACACTAAATTATCCTATAGCTATGAGAACTGCTGGAAAACCCTGTAACAAGTGTGGGACGAGATCATTCATAAGCAAGTGTTGGTGAAAATTGAAGAAGCAGCTGATAAGTTAAATAAAAACATTAAATAACATCATGCCTAAAAGCAAAAAATCATGACAAAGCAAAAGTTTAATTACACATCCTGCCAACTCGCAGCAGCGGGACGGGGTTTCACTCCCAAAACCATCTGCAACGCTTATTATTTATTATTATTTTATTATATATCTCTCTCTCTCTCTCTCTCCCTCTCTCTCTCTCTCTCTCTCTCTCTCTCTCTCTCTCTCCTTTTCCTCCTCCCCCTCCCAACAGGACCATGCGTGGCCGGTGTGGTCGGCTTAAAGATGCCACGGTACTGTCTGTTCGGCGACACGGTCAACACGGCCAGCCGGATGGAATCGAACGGCGAGGCGCTGAAGATACACGTCAGCCACACCACCAAAATGCTGCTCGACACCTTCGGCACGTTCGACCTGACCGAACGGGGTCTCGTGCCGATGAAGGGCAAGGGCGAGATGCTGACCTACTGGCTGAACGGTGAGCGGACCGAAGCGATCGCCGCCCCGCTACCGAATGGACTGAAAGTGATGTCTCCCGCGGGGACGTCCCCTGCGTCGATCATGGCGAGCCGTAATGGACCAACACTGCTTGCCACCGACGGTGTCCCCGCGTCCGATCCTCAGCAGCAGCCACTACTACTGCCAACGGCGACCAGTGCCAGTCAAGTGAACGGAACGGCCGCCTCACCACCGGCCGGTATCCTGATCAACCATCATAACCACCACCACAACAACCACAACAACAACAACAACAACAACAATAACAACAACTCACCCTGTAGCATCAACCACAACCACAGCAACAGCTCACCCAACAGCTGCCATAATCCGTCGGCACCGACCAAAAAGCTCAACAGCGTGTCGTACAGCTTCGCGAAAGCGCCAGGCAACAGTAGTAGCAGCAACAGTAACGGTGCTGCTGCCGCTGCTGCTGCGAGTGCGAAAGCTTCCAAACCAAAGCTCCCCGAGGTGGAGGCGTTACGTGGCGCTAGCGTTACGAAACCGTTACTTACGTGAACGATTCGAACGAACGAACGGCGGCGTGACTGTAGACTGCAAAGAGAAATAGAGAGAAGGAGAGAGACAGAGGGGGCAGCGTCTGATTAATGATTTGTGATGTTATTTTTATTCCCATTTTTTTTTCACCCCTCTTTTGTACTTCAGGAGAAAAGGGACAGTTTTCATCCTGTAATCGAGGCAATTATATTGTTTTCTCACCAGAGAGAATGACACAAATAATGCAATTTAGCGCGCGTGTGTGTGTGTGTCGTAGCTGGAAAACATGCAGGGATATTGTATTAAGTTTGCACCGTACTGGCAAGGAAAATTGTCAATTTGCAATCAATTTTCTGTGTACCGGGACGGAGTATCTATCAAGGAGAGTAGGCAAAATGTGCTTAAAAACCTTTGATTGCATCCCTTGCAACGACCCTTAAGCGTGTAACTGTGTAAATTGTGTGTTGTGTAGCTTACTGAATCGTGCTGTAATGATTGAAACAATGGCGTGCGAACGGTCCCGTACCTTGGTTTCCAAGGACGCCGATACCGCCAACAACCGTTTGAACAAACAGGAGGAGATATTCAACGTGTAAAAAGATAATAAGATAAGGTGGGAAGGGAAGAGAAGGGAAGGAACACCTCCAAAATTCGATGTGTATAAAGTGTAATCCGGTAGAACAGTTACTAAAGGGGAGAGTGATTGTAATCCTGGTTTTTTTTTTAACTAATAATTGTGTGTGAATGTCCTCCATCTATAAAAGTATCGTAGTAGAGTACTTGTGTAAAAGAATTGTGCCACAATTCCAAACTGTTATGCAAAAACAGTTGGAGTAGCAAGACTTAAAACTGTTGTCAACTAAGGCGAAAGAACGTAAACAAAACAAATGGAAGATCACTCTAAAATTGTATTTTCTGTTTAATTTTTGTAATTGTATATGTAATGTAGTACAGTAGCAAGTTTTAACACTGTAGTAAGATGTAACGATGTGATGTTGATGTGAGAACGCATAGGAATAGATGGAAAAGCAAACAAATGGAAAGAGAATAATAGAAACCGAACAGGAAAGATAGCGACGCGCAAAATGCCATTTGTAAAGTAGTACACTTTGTGTAACAATAACAAACAAACAAATAAACAAATCGTGTATGTTAACACGAATCAGTGTGTAAAGAACGTGCCAAGAGAGAGGGAGGGGGGAAGGATTGGAAGCGAATGATTAGACTTTTCCTTCTGAGAAGTGTAATCGATTCCACCAAACTCGAAGGGAAAAACAAAATTGTGGTTGTGTATTTGTACGACGCGAGCCAATAAAGAGTTGTATTTATGCATTAAACAAAGGTGTGTTTTTAATTTTCAGTGTTAACACTTTTTGTTGAAAGAAAATTGAACATTATAATCCGAAAAAAGGTCCAAATTATGCATCAAGCACCAAGTGTACGCAATACGCATTGATTGAGTGTGAAACGGTGCGCGTCGGTTAAAAAACGCGCTCGCCTGTGCAGCGCAAAATTCTACCAGGCGAGCATGCGAACGCACAGGTACCCTCCCGCACAGCGCAAAGAACAGGCGTGATCCGCAACGAGAACGGCGAAGCGACAAAACGACCGATTTGTAACAGGAGCGCATGCAGCGAAGGAGGTAGCAGCGTACCGACGCGCTGCCTGGTGCCCGGTACCAGCTGATTAGCGTGTAGCGTTTTGACCGTTTGTGTAGCAAGGTAGCATGATTCGAAGGAGGATGCTGCGTGTACTTACCCATACACCGTTGGACACTCACCTCACACTCGCATCTCTACTTGTGATATTTCATTTGCGGGCTCTCGTTGCCATGGTATCAAACCGCATTCGCGTAGCTCCGCCTTTCGGGCAAAATGGCAAAATGGCGTAGTGTAGAAATACAAATGAAACACCGAACGAACCACCGTGTTTTGTTTGTTTTGTATAATATTTATATTTTGTCTGGCTTTCAATAATGTTGTAATTATTAATTATGTTTTCCTTCCAAATAAGATTACTTACATGTTAGATTGGGTTTTGCTTTCTGCTTTCTGTGTTGTTGTTTTTGTTTTGTTTTGTTTGTATTTTGTAAATGCGGCCATTTTTAAACACGCATCTTCTTGTTACACACTACAATCCACCACTACTGCTACACTTTTTCTCTTTGTTTTTGTGCTACACACTATATAGCCACTACTGTTCGTTCCCGCCATTATACGCTTAATTATAGCTTTACCTTTACTTTACCTGTTCTCAACACTACTCTCTCCCCGGGTAGCGCTAGTTGTTTAGCGGAGCAAGTGGACTTTCTTCGTATGCTTTGCGCTGTTCGTCAATGCCTACTACTAGCAGTGGAGAGTTTTCTTCACCATTGCCCTGCAACCAAGATTCATAGAAAAACAAAATGATGTGCTCTTTTTTTCTCCTATTGCGGACACGTGTAAGCAGTTTGCGCATTAAAATAGTGCAACATATCGTGTGTATGTGCGTGCGCGGGCACGCACGTGCACAAAAGAGATCGATCGTTGGGTACACAATCATAAATTTAAACTCGTTTGTACACCATTTGCGTTTTCGAAGCTTTTAGTCGTGTTCGAAATTAAATTTAACACATCACACACCACACCAAATTGCTCCTCTACATTAAATATATCTCAAATTTAAGTCTAATTAGCAGATAAAGAGCATTTGCGCAACTCCGTAACACGGTGTTTGCCGCGTGCAATTATGATACTATATATATATAGATAATTTAATTTACACATGTAAAGTAGCGTAAAAGGCGAGAAACAAGTTCTAAAAAATGTTACAATTATCATTACCATTTAAAACACCGCCGCGCTTACAGCCGCGCTATGCACGCGTGTGAAATGAACTAAAGTTTGAACTATTTGTACAGAAAAAAAAACGCGATACTGAGCAGGCTCAGCGCAAAGCGTGTGGCGACTTCATTCTTTTTTCCAATAAGATCATGGGACAGGTATTAAGGGTAACACAGTTCCTGGGGGAGACAGAATTATTTCGCTCTTGCATTGTTGTTACACATTACGTTCCATAACTGAAGAAACAAGGGCCTACGTACATACATACACGCAAACGTACGTCACATTCATCCATGTCTCTTTAAACCTTGCTAAAAAGCCCTATCCGTTCCTCCAAACTACCGCTTCTTGCATTAGTACATTCGGTTGGCTTTCTCTTTTTCTCTACTTTGCTAATAGGGTGAGATTTATGTGTGTGTTTCACTATTGCATTTTGTGTTTCATTTGTTTTTCTTTATGTTTTTTTTTCTTTTCCTGTTTCCCTTTGCACATTACACATGCCGCAACACTTTTGGTCGAAACAAACCACTATTACTTGTTGTTGCCGGTTTTACCTTCCTTTAGTCAGGATGTTTCCTTTGTCCTGAGATTTATTTTGCTTGTTTGCTTGTATCCTTCACCTACTTTCTCTCGCTCTTTAAGTGCATTGATTTGTTTTGTATGTTTTTTGGGTATGTGTGTGTTAGTTTGTGTATGTTTTCCCATTTGCTATATGCTACTTTTTTGCGTATTGATATTACCTGTAATTTGTTGTTTATTTGTGTTTACTTGTTATGTTTTTTTTATTATTATTTTGTATGGTTTTCGTTTATTTTTGTGTTATTGTTTTTTTAAAAAGCTTCCTAAAGAAAGCTGGAAAGAATTATGGTTCCATGTATTCTCCCTCCGTATTAATCACCTTCTCCTTTTGTCGCATTATATGGGTTTCCAATTCGTTTTGTTTTTTTTATATAGAATAATTTTGGCATAGTTTTCTCCACCCATGCTAAACTGACTTGTTTTTTTTTATTTTCCGATTCTTTCATAAACTTAACTCCAATGTAGAGTTGTAGAAAATAAACGTTTCCATCAATGTCCAATCCTATGCAAGGACGAGCTTGAGTAATGTTTGGTTGAGTGGAAAATAATGCGAAAATTGTGTGCAGTCCCTCCCCCCCCCCCCTCTGCTTCATTATCCCATTCATTTGTGCCTATCTTATATACTCATTACATTACCGCTACTGTCGCTGCCTCCCTTTCGACGGTTCGTATTTTTTTAACGCTTAAAGCAAAAGAAAATAATACGAAAACGCATACAACGCAAAAGAGAACGGTTAAAATTAAACGTTTGCGGGCGCTCCCCACCCTGCACGTGTAACAATGAAACATACGTATATAATTGGCTACTTATGCGCTAATCCGCTAACACTGACTGGTTGCTCTTACACGGTTGGTTTTGGGGGCAATGGGGGCAACCAAAAAGAAAAGGAAAGAATAAAAAGAAATATTACAAGATACAAGCAGCAAACAAACGGATATCGGAACACCAATTCAACGGAAAACAGATAAAAAGATGATAAAAAAATAGAATAAACGTCTGCAATAGGATAATATTAATAATAATAATAATAATAATAATAATAATAATAATAATAATAATAATAATAATAATAATAATAATAATAATAATGCGCAAACCTTAAACGTTACAGGGCATTTTAACAAATAAATATAAACTGAAGTATAACTTAAGTAAAAGATAAAACAAGGCTCCTCTTTCAAGTTGGTGTCCTTTGAGGCTGCGTTTTGGAGACGAGGCCTGTTCGCATCGTTAGCAAACTACACACCATAGTGTGTGTTTTTGTAATTTTTCCCCATCAACTCTTTCTCTCTTTCGTTCAGTTCTTGTTTACCTCTTCTTGATATCTCTGCACATTTATCGCATTCATCGGTATGTTGTTTTTAATATTCAGTGTAATAGAAATATATACCTTCTTCTTCTTCTTCTTCTGTTTCCATTGCATATGTTTCAACTCTCCTCCATTGTTACTTTATATTTCCATTTTCTTCCCGCGTCCTATTTCACTACGCCTTGCCCGGAGCTCATATGAAGCGGACAGTTCCTTAGCCGTGCTGCTGCTGTATGTACACGCGCTGCGCCCAACTAGTGTACTAACTGTCTTTAAAACTACTACCCCTTTGTTTACCCTTTTCTACAGCTAATCGCTTCCTCTCTTTCTCTCTGTCTCTCTCTCTCTCTCTCTCTCTCTCTTCATCCTAACACGCATGAGGTTTAATATTTGCTTCTTGCTTTCTTTTGCTTGGTGAATTTTCTGGAAGGTAGATTGTTAGTGAAGTTTTTATTCCAGTGTAAGCCCAACAGGAGTACAGGATAAGCCTTTTCGTTGTCCCGGTTTGAAAGTAAACTTGTGCGCGCGCGTGTGTGTGTGCGTTGGTATAAATTGCTTCCGGGGTAAGGGGGAGAAGGAAAATGCATCAAAAAGTGTTTTGACCCCTTAAATTAATTCGTTAGTCGTTACATTCGGCGCGTACACACATCGACAGAACAATAAAACGGTGGCGCAAAACTACTTCAAATCGTGTACTAAAAAATAAAGGAAAAAAAAACAACAAAACCACAGCCATTACCAGCGTAATAATGAAACTAATTGGACCGAAAGTTAGGCGAACGGAGTGACCACCTCACCGTGAGGCGGTGGTCTCTCCCTTTTAAGTCTAAACGATAATTAGTAGTAGTAGGTAGGTTAGGCAGTTCAAATGTGAAATAAGTTCAGTCTTTCGTCTTCGCCAAACACAAGACGCACACGTACGCATACATAAATCATTACTCTATCTCTCTATCTCTCTTCCTGTGAATGATGAATTTCTACACCTTTTTTTTTGTTCTAGCGAAATAAATCGTTTCAAACTGCATCACGCGTGCTAAAAACACACTAGGTACTAATCGTCTTTCTATACAGGAGGACGAGCATTAAATCAAAATCACCAAACATTGTTCTAAAAACGTCATCAAAGCAACCGGGCTGTATATCAGGTTGTTTAGTGAACACATACACACACGCACACACACGCCCGAACTGGATACATGGCGACGAATCACTAATAAATGGCAGTTACATAAACGCACCGTTACACGAAAGTATAGAATCCATGGCCGTGAGGAGGATGGTAAATCTGGAGACAAAAAAAAAGAGATTCTACACAATCTCCTTCACGATTGAACTATATTATACTAAATCGCGAAAATGTTTTGCGCTAAACAAAAAGTTGAACGTTGCTGGACGAAATTGGTCTAAATGGTTAAAATTATTTTGTTGAGCAACTCTCCCATTTCATCCATAGAAAATAAAAGGAAAATGTTAAACGAACCCCTGTTTGTCTTTACTAGGAACTTAAATTTGAACACAACTATTTACGAATAGTTAAAAAAAACGATAAAGATAGACCCTTTCAGTCGCTTGGGCCTAACCCGATCCTCGTACGCTTATTGTAGTGCATGTAAAGCAAGGTGCAGCAAAAAAATGGGCACAATCATAATGAAAAACTGATGCACAGTTGTGTAATTTTGCTAACGCCAAATAAACGCTAATATCGATGCGCGCGCACGCACGCACGCGCGCACGCATGCAGTTAAGCACTGTGAGCGCGTTCGTCCTGGGTGATGGTTGATGTGGGGTGGTGGTAGATGATGGAACCTACGCAAACCGTTGCCAATTTTCGAGCACGATCAATCAGGTCGTGGCTGTGTTGGTTCCCGATCGACCGGCCCCACGCGTCGATGTCGCCGAACCGGACGACGCATTCAAGTGCTCGTCGTCCCAGTTCCAGTCCTTGCCCTTTGGTCGAAATTTGGCCGACTTATGTTTGTGGTGGTGTTGTTGTTGTTGCTGTTGATGCTGTTGTTGTTGTTGCTGCTGTTGTTGTTGCTGGTGATGATGCTGAGCAGAGTGATCATCATTACGCTTGTCCCCAACAGCAGGTCCGATTGGCTCAGCGGACATGCTCGTGGATGATGGAGCAGACGCATTGCCAGCATCCATACTGCCGCTGTGCGGAGCGTTCAGGGACGCGACCGTATGATGATAGTCCTGCTGGTCCATCGGTACATCGCCACTGCCGCTTATCGCACTGTTACGTCCACCGCTTAGACTCTCCTCGTACTCCTCCCAGTTGCGTTCGCGGAACTTCTTCTTGTAATGCTTCTCCGACGACGACGAGGACGACTTTGACTGGCGCTGGTACTTGAGTGGAATGCCCAAACTGCTGCTGCTGCTGTTGCTGCTGTTGCCACTGTTGGAATTGTTAACGGCCGCTGCACTGCCAGCTGCAGGTGGCACCACACCGTTATTATTACCACCACTGGCCACCGCTACCGGTGCGTGTCCACCGGCGGCCGGTGGATGCAACAGGGACGGCTGCATAACCGTTGACACTGCCGAAGTGGTAGCACCGCCTGCGATCGCGGTACTGCTTGCGGTGGGATGTCCGAATAGCAGCGGTGGGCTCGACGTAGGACTCGGCGTGCGCGGTAGCCCGACGTCCGAAAGCGGCGGACTGTCTACTGGTTCGGCCGGGGACGATTTAATAATCGGTACCATGTGCTTCATCATCAGCCCGCCGGGAACGCCGGCGTGGCCTCCGACGCCGTGCGAACCACCGCTTGCACCACCGTGACCACCGGTGACGCTACCGATGCTGCTGGTGCTGCTGTTGCTGCTGCTGCTGCTACTGATGCTGCTGCTGCTACTGCTGCTGCTGCTGCTGCTGCTGCTGCCCACGCTGGCACTGCCCGGTGGCACATCCAGCTGCGATGATGACGACGACGACGACAGGAACGTGCGGCTGTGGTCGCTCTGATTGATGCCACTGTCCGGTGAGGTGGTACAGCTGGCGGACGACGCCGGTGCGTCCTCGTTCGAGCGGCGCGTCTTGTCCAGCTCGGTCGAGGCGAACGCTACCAACCGATCGAACCCGGAGCTAACGCGATCGTGCCAGCTCGATTCATCGTCACCGATCACCACATCATCTGGGAGGGAAGAATTGTTGGGAGTTAGTAAAAGCCTTTGACACAATTGGGAGGGAAATGGGTATGCAGTATTGTTTGACATCAATTAACGCAAGCAAAATTATAAAACGTAATAGCAAATAAACATAGGACAATCTTTTTCTTATAGTTGGGTGATTTTAATTGACAGTGTGAACGAAACAAAACATCCTATCCATTCGAACTATTCGAACAAAAACTCTGAATAAAACAAAAAAAAACATTAAAATGAACCTCAAATAAATACTATCAAACAGTAAAAAGGACTGCAAACGAAAACAAATAAATCACAAACAACACAATATATTGAAACAATATATTGAAATGTAAAATGAACTGAACAAAGTTAACAAAACAACAAATCCTTGGCCTTCATTAAAAAAAACATACACACTTATGAAAATTTTTTGAAATGAAATGAAATGAACAACTAAATGAAACAACATAAAACACAACAATCATCAACAAACAACTACTACCACCACCACCACCACCACCCAAAACACATCAAAACGGGGAAAAGTTAAAAAAAAAAAAGTTGATTACAAAACTATATCGCAACACACAGAAATAATAACTGGTTTCGCTTGCTAGTAGTAGTGTTGTTACTCTAAAGACTACAAATGGTTACACTACAACTATATAAACACTCAGCTAAATAAAACCGCAACCAATGTATACCAATATCTATATTCCAAATTCGGATTACACACGATTACTGCACGACGTTTTTGATAGAAAAAAAAATGTGTTCAAATATCGTAATATACCGTGATACAAAACCGAATGATTAAATAAACAATAACTAGCTAGTGCGATGTAATAATAAAATGCTGTGTGCTTGCTTGCTTGCTAGGCTTGTGTGCTGGTGCTAACGAGGTGTGCTTCTTAAAGTAAATTTGGCAACGCTAAGCAGTATCTATCTATCTTTGTAGTTGCAACAAACAATCGATTACTAAACACAATCGGACGATTCAAGGTAAAAACACACGATAAAATGTGAGGTTTTTTTTAAATAAAAGTTTTAGAAGAACAAAAAACCAAAGGATAACAAAAAGAACACATTTATCAGATCATGCAAAATAATGAAAGGGGAAATGAAAGGATTTGTTTTAACCCTCTGCGTTCCGCACACACATGTGCGCACACCTTTACAATGGCAGGATTATCGTTATATATCGTTGATAATGTACTGTAACACAGTACTACACTGTATGCATCACACAGCCGCGGCGTACTATATGCATCGTAGTAACCCGCCGCCCCACTCTCATTCGCACTCGCGCACCATCCTGTTGTTGCATTTGTTATCAAGTATGCCATTACGTTCCTGTTGGTTTTGTACTGTGAGTAAGTATAGAGTCCGCCTAGTCTGTTAGTATCATTTGTATCTCACTTTTTCTTTGTTTTTTTTCTCTCTCTCTCTCTCTCTCTCTCTCTCTCTCTCTCTCTCTCTCTCGCTTTACATACTCATTCAGTGAGCTACTTTATATACAACTTATTTTTTTTTTTGTCTTCGTTTTTGTATTGTTTATTATATGTTAGAAAAGATGAATTTAGAAGAAGATAAAAATGGTAAAGAAAAGGGGTAAAAAGTGTAAATGAGGTAAAACTAATTGTCAAAAAGAAGTTAAACACCCCAAACTTGATGAACCATAATGTCAATGATAGAAAGTAAAAGTAATAATAATAATAATAATAATAATAATAATAGAGCAAGAGCAACTCATTTTGTTATTATTTCAACAATATTACACCCTACTAAAATGGATGAAAACTGTTTTTGTTTTAGTTCAGTTTTATCTTATTTTTGCTCTTTACTTTTTTCCGTTTTTTTTTACTGTTTTTACATCCTTCTAGCTTTATGTACAATACACGGTTATTTTCTCTTTGGGGGTTTCTCTCTCTCTCTCACTCTCTCCACATTATACTATTTGTTCTATGTATATGCAATTGTTGTGTTTCTGTTGAAATGAATGATGAGTTTCTACTAGCACCGGTGTGGTATATACAATTGATTACACCTCTTTTTTGTATGTGTTTTTTAAATCATTTTTTCCACTTTCCTATTACTTTCACCACACAAAAAAAAAACACGAAACAAACACACAACCAGATGAAAGGTGATCTCCACACAGAGTGATAACACAGAAACAGTAAATAACGGATGGAAAGTGTATGTTTTGTTTCCCTTCTCATGCCGCTGAATAGTCATTTGAACAGATGCATTCAATCAGATGCGTTTCCTTTTTTTCATGGTATTTCGTGGTTTGTGCAAAGTTTTATTTGATAGTATTGTTTGGTTGTGTTGCAATGCTCAATTTGTTAACGATTTTTCGTATACTATTTTTTTTTTAAATCCGGTGCTTCGTTTTGCTGTTAAATGTAAAGATGCTTATCAATTATGCCTTTAATGGGTTAGAACTGATGAGTTGTACTGAAGTGGTTTTGCCCGTACCCTTTACCCCTTTTTCCTAGCTGAATTTGATTTGCAATTCAAAAAAATCAACCCGACTGAATGATGTGAGTATCGTTTTTAAACAAAATCGATGAGTTGGTCGACGAAAGAATTTGTCTTTAATCTATGTATGTGTGTGTGCGTGTGTGTGTGTGTCTCTCCCGTGTGTCTTCTTAAACTTTGCAGCGTAGCCTACGGAACTTACCTTGTTCGAGATATAGAGTTAGCTGTAGCTGTCTTTTTAAAGGGATGCGGGTTTCGGACACCCTTCCATTACCTGCCAGCATTGGCCGGAAGCTGATAGCACAGACAGACAGACCAGGATGGACAGGATGGATGGATGGATGGTGTTATAGTGTGTGTCCGTGTTCAACAACGACAACAATAAGAAAAACCCCCCGTTCGTCCGTCCACACGTTGCGCTGCGTCACGCGTCATCAGTTACCATCGGAGAGCGTGCGGCTTGGCTCACTACTAGCAGCACCGCTAACCGATGCGATTCCGTCGCCGTTCGTTAGGATGGGCTGAGGGAAGGAAGCGGGCGTTGGATGCAATGGAGACGTATGCAAATGTTGCTGCTGCTGTTGCTTTGGCTGAGGACGCTGATACTGTTGCTGTTGCTGTTCTGCTGCATTGGTGGTTGGTTTGTAGCTGGTTGATGTCAGCACATCCCGATACTGGCCACCCGGGACGGTAATAATCTTGACCGCAGTTGCATTGTGGCATTGCGGTGGGGTTGCAGCACATACAGCCAACGCTTTGCTGCCAGCAGCAGCACCAGCAGCAACAACAGTACCAGGATCGGCATGAACGATACTCATCTTTGAAGAAGTACAAACCCGACGACGACCAACTACGGTACCCTGGTTACTACGGGAAAGCGTTATACTAGTGTTACTGGTCCGGTCACCACCATCACCACTATCCACGCGTCTTCCTCCCTTGCCGGCACTGGGCGGACACGGTGGTGCTACAACAATCAGTTCCCGGTCACCGACAGCAGAGCCACCCGAATTACTACCACTATTACTACTACTACTACATCCACCATTGGAAAGATCAGTCCTGATCTTGATGGCAGTCCCGGTAGCATCACCAGCCGCCTTCGCTTTATCTGTCCCTTGTGGTGGTGGTGGTAATGGATTCGATTTCATCGCGTTAAGTATTTTGTACACCACCGGTTCCACCGTCGATCGTCCGGCAGCGGAACCCTCTGCCGGTACGCCCTGCCCGTTCAGGGGCAGATCGGTGGTGCTGATCGTTACCGTGTCGGGCGACCGGCCACCATCACGGCCGGTGGTACACTCGATCGTACCCGTTACGCTGTTGATAATGATAGTGGTAGTAACGTTAGGTGCACTATTAGCCTTGCGACAGATTGTCGCTGGTCGCGAGGAAGAACGCACGCTCGATGATGCTGCAGCTGTGACGTTTGTTGCCATCTTAGGTAAGTGTGAGGGGAATGAGGAAGAGGAAGCTTCCACTAATGCCATCGTCGTTCCGGCAGGTATCGGACGCGGTTTGCTTGCGGGAGGGCTCTTCTTCCCGTCGTCTATTGCAGCAACTGCCACCGGCGCCGAACCAGCGTGTGTGGTGAAAGGGTTAGCGGTCCATTCATTGCTGCTACTAGTAGCGTAAGAAGCACTGCCACCGACCGTACCAGCTGAAGTAGGAGTAGTAGTAGTGGTAGTAGTAGTACTTGTTGTTGTGGTAGTAGAAGAAGTAGTAGTAGCAGTAGCAGTGGCAGAGGTAGTAGTGTTGGTAGTGGCAGTTGCGTTCAGTCCGTGGCCTAAGACCAATATATATATATATA
>KI921225.1:0-13795 GCA_000473525.2 Anopheles melas | reverse complement strand
CCTTGTTACTTTAATTTCGAAAAAATGCTGTCCAGAGCGCTAAATGATAAGTCTGTACAGAGAGCGGACGTTAGCGCACGACCCCGCCAGTGAAAGCGTGAGATAAAGGACCCGGGAGAGGAGGGTAAGAAACCTCGGGAAGCCCGTTATCGCGCCTAATGGAACCGCAGCCGGAACACTCGAGTGGGGAGGAGGTTTGGGGGGGGGGGGACGCACACCACGCTGCAACGTACTGCTCAAGTTACATGTCAGGCGACACAAAGTGGCGTGTCCCTCTCAATCAACCAATTCAACTTTGCTGGGCGACGACCCAATTCTACACGATCAAACTCAGAGCGGCGTGACGTCATAGTGGCTGGTTGGGAACCGTTCCCGCTACGACTGCAAAAATTGTGCACCGTTTTGGCCTCCAACAACGTGCCCCGAAGTTCGTCGAATCGTTGGACCTGTCAAATTATGTGCATTTGTACACTGGTGAGCACTTTTCTTATCTCTGTGCGATATGGTGACTGGCAGAGGCGCGGGCCTGTAGATATCTCTTGTCTCCAGAGATAGTGGAGGGGTGAGCTTGCAACATTATTTCGCATTTCAAGAAATTGTAGCATTTTTACCTTTTCTGGACTGGACTTTTGAAAGCGTTTTGAAGGCGACAAAGAAAACACAGTTCGAAGGCAGAAGGGATGCATTCTGTGGACATCGAATTATTCTCCCAACATCTTGCATGGTAGCTTGTCGCAAGTAGTTTGTCCTTCAAAGCTGATAGATCCCTCAATTCCCAGGTCAATTCGTTCAATCAACGCAGCGCACAATTGGCCAATCGTGTCATTAACGTGCGAGGTGTTAAAATTCTCCAGCAACTTCCTGATACGTTCCAGCTTGAAATCATCGCTCACACAGCGTTGGTGTATTGCCAGCAGGCACTGACTGGTTATCGGTCGTGTGCTAACCAAATTGGCAAATTATCTCCAATTAGAATCGGGCGAATCTCTTACCTTTCGGATGCTTGCCCAAGTTGCTTAGCTTAATTCAGAACAAGAACTCGGAAGATGTAACTCTGTTCTTTTTTTTCCTGAAGAGCTAACAGAACTCACTACCGACATCCGCAGGACTTTTGGAGCTGCGAGTGAGGAGTGCCCCGTACCGAGATACTAACCCCATGACCTAACAACAAGTAGTCTCCCCAGCAGCTTCACCAGCAGATCACGCCGATGTAACCGAAAGCCGTATGCCCAGCATCAACTCTCACTCGTAACGCCACAGCGCACGGTCGGTTTTCCGATTACGTAAAACCAAACCCGCACAATGGAGAACGGCGGGGGGGGGGTAGGTTGGGAAAATGATCCAAACACCCGGCGCCCTCATTACGGGATCAATCATCATTATCCACAGTTTCCCCTTCCCCATGGTGCCCCAATGCATTTGCCCCATTGGCATTGGATTTGCAGTTTACTTCACCCCAGCACCACGGCCGGTATACTAATCTCGGAGTGAAGTGAAGTAAAGCACAACAACAACAACAACAAAACAACTTCACCAACCAGAACTAGAATAGGAGCGGCCAGAACGTCGCAAAAGTGAGGTAAACATAGTTAAATTAATAGAAAGAGAAACCCGTTTGGAGGGGGACCTAGAGTCGGCCGCAAGGTCAGCCAGTACGCTCGTCGCTTGTCGTACCGCCTGAACAATTAAATTCAAATCACCCTTATGTTGAGTCCGCGCGTAGCAGCCTACAAGTGTGAGCGGGTTGAAATTGAATTAGTACACAAAGAAGAGGAAGAAAAAGAGGTGAAGTCATGTGTGTGTGTTTTTGTTACCTTTCATATCACAGCGGTATGGCATTGATGGTCTATTCGCGCTGTTTGTGACCTGTTGGCGATGTTATTTGTTGTTGCTGTTGTTGCGCTATATCGGAACAAGTGGCGATAGTGAACTGCTGCTCGCACTCGAAACAGGAAGATGATGTCATCGGCTGGTAGCAAAAGAACCGCTGAATCGTGGAATCACCCCTGCGGCATTCAATCTGCGGCGGGTGGATGTTTGCATATGTGGTGGTGGTTGGGTTGGGGTGCGAGGCAATTTGCAAGCTTATGACGCAGCGCACTGCTGAACTTCCAGGAAACTGGTTGATGCGTTAACTCTCCGATTGCTATGTGATGGCTTCTCAAGGGTTAATGATGATGAAATAACGTGCTCAAACGATCCGAGGCCATATGCCTCATATGTTCACTCATGCACATCCAGGACCACCGGTGGCGACTAAAAGGTGAAGGCTTCCCCAATGAGACGCAGAAATCAATACGTAGGGTGTAAGGGAAAACCGGGGCAACATGGGCATGTTAAGCAGTTTGATGAGCATTTAAATGAATATTATACGAAACACAATGTTTCTTACATTATTCTATGCTTCTAGTGTATATTTTTGGATTAAAATTGAGCCAAAAAAGCTAAAAAAAAACATCAATACAAAAACAAAACTATTAAATAAAATCTGATGTTTCAAGTGACGTCATTTTGCAACGCGGGGTAAAATGGACATAGCTAGCAATAGGACAAAATAGGTATAGGGGAACTCGTAGTTTCGACACATTAAGGTTTTCCCCTGATTGCAATACTTTTGCCAATGTATACTTACTAGTAGACATTGAAAAAGCTTTTTTGATTCATTATGTACAGCATCTTACGAGAAACTACAGTTACTGGATTGATTTTGATAACATTTTGATAAACATAAAAAAGGGTCTTTTTTGTTGCATCAAGACTGGAGTGCGGGTAAGATCGACACCATGATGGGGTAAAATCGACACCTTGTGGGGTGATCTCGTCACATTGGTTTTAACTGTTAAAATAACAACCTCTGATGGCCGATTGAAGGCCAACAAAGTGTATCGTACCAATTTTAAGAAAAAGTTACACAAAACATTATTGAAATATGCCAAAGAAATAAAGTTTCAGGCAAGAACAAAAATGTCGTTACAAATAGCATGGGACCAGACTCCATATAGTAGAAGCTGCGGGGGTAGCATCTGGTTTACGAAATGAATGGTTAAGATTCCTTTTAAAAAAATAACCTTGCAGCCAGTATCTTCCAGCAATCTTCTTCTTTTTTTTTCATACAATCTAAGGATGTTCAATTTTATTCCGCTCTGCTAACTCGAAGGCCAAAAGTCGAACATCGGTCAATGTGATTCCATGCCAGCGACTATTGTTTTCTTCGGTTAAGCCTAAACCGGCCTAAAGTAAGCCTACAGTACGGTCAAATCCATAAAAAAAATATTAATTTCAATAAGCCTAAACCATATATTAAGTACGTGTTTTGTGTCCGAGTTTGGCAAACGTTCTATGAGAGAATGATAGCTAAATTCCTTAATTAAAAGCTCCTTGGTTTGTTGACATCGGAAGTTATAAAGCTTCCAAGGTATTTTTAATTGAGCGTTTGCTCAGCTTGCTCATTACGTTTGCCGTTCATAGTTACGGGACATCTGTAGAAAATATAGGCACGATATTTAAAGAAAAAGTTGCTACATACTACAAATAAGCATTACACTATTACCTAGTGGGTCTCAGAAAAACCACCATGTGTTTGTTTTGTTGTTGTTTGACAATTGACAGTTTTCTGATCACTGAAATGTGGCTCAAATATTCGAAACAGTTCATATAAATAATGTGTACAAATGTTTTTCTTCAAAAAGTTCTATTAATTCTAAAACGGCAAGGTGTCGATCTTGCCCACAGTGTCGAACCAACCCTGATTTCCCGTACAGGATAGACTCGAGTTACACCGATTTTGATTTCGACCAAGGACTGTACACGAACGAAGTTTCGTAATGTAGAACAAATTGACAAGTAGCCAAAATGTCATTACAGGCAGTTTGACATCTATTTAAATTTTAATTATAATTACAGTGATGAATCGTTCTAGAAATCGCAAGAAAATTGTCACTTGATACATGAAGTTTAAAAGGAAATGTATGTATGCATCCGGTAACTATAGTTGTTTGATGTTTTGATTAATTTTTCAGGGACTTTCAGGTTGTAAAATGGCATCCAAGATGGCTAATATTTGACCTCGTTCCTACACAGTCCTTGAGTTCGAACGTGTGCGGTTGTCATTCAGCTGAAAATGTAAGATTTACTGGTGGCAACCGTTGCATAGATATTTATGAAGATTTACTGTACAAATGCACTCTTGAAAATTATGTTCGCTAAAATGCACGAAATTCTTGTTTTTGACTCGCCAACCTCGGTTATAAACGATGGATTGAAAGATATTCGAAATACGTCTTTTTATACTTACACCTTGCTTGCCCATTTTGCCCCGTTTTTCCCTATACCGCACCAGCTCCAGTTTTCAGTTCCATCCGCATCTGATGTGGTGGTGAGCTTTGTTGGGATGTTTATTATGTTCTGTTATGCCAAGCGAGGGCAGCTTCTCGCCGATTGCATCAGTGTTTTGGGTAAACAAAAATCTCTCCCACCCCAAAGAGAGTAGCCGCCCAGTGCATAAATAATGGAAAAGATTGACGATGGTGCGCTGGGAAAAGGCGGTAACAAAAGACGGTGGTCCGGATGATCGGAGGGAGGGGTTGGGAATTGAATTCCACAATGGCGCGCCGCGGCTGCACCACAATGCCCACCCTTTGTCTTTTTTGTTTTGTTTTGCTGGAGCGCGCCGTATGGTCCACGCAAGTGCCTCATTGTGCGTGTTTTTGTATTATACACTCAACTACTCCCCAAAGAACCCATGTTTTTTTTTTTTTTTTTTGCTTTCGTTGCACTGTTTTGTCGCGCACAATGTAAGGGAAAGCCGTGTGGGTCGGTTGACCGACCAACAAAAATGACGACGACAACCTCTGATAACGACGCCGGCTTCCACTGTTGCCCAACCGAACCGGAACCAAACCCGTCGATAGAGCGCACCTCCATGGTGTGATCCAGCCTTTTCCCGCGACACAAGGCGTCAAACCACGCGCGCAAATGTCAAGGGAAACTCGCTGCTCGTGTCCGTCCCGCATGGACGCATCGCCAGTAATACGCGAAAGAAGCGTGCGATGATGACTCACGCTTCTCTCGCTCACTTCGCAGGTGATTCATTCCCTGTACCGTGCCACTGTGGAGTGTGATCATCGGAGCGGCCCCGATGTTGTCAATCGATAATCGATCTGTGCCGCTCTCTGTTGGGGTTGGTTTTTCTTGCTTTCTTTTTCTGGAGATGGCTTTCGCGCCTCTTCTACAAAACTGACGGAGCGCACCGGGACCCCCTTATCAGTTCCGAATGTCCGTCCTGGTGTGATATTGATTCGTGTCTGTTTGCTTATAAACCCCTCCCAACCTCCCACCGGACCGAGCGCGATTTCCGTTGGATTTTCCACCTACACAGCAACAGAAAAACTGGGTGCGTGGTCGTCGTCGTCGGCCCACCAAACGCAAACAAACTACACACACACACAAACGGAGGGGGAGTACTGTGTGTGGGAGATGCGGTGGTGGGAAATCTATTACCCTCTGAGTGGGCGACAGTGTCCAGATGTTGCCAGCCCAGCCAGCAGCTCGGGAAATTCTTGGTTTATTTTCGAGCAAAGGAGGTACTTTGGGGCGAACAGAAGTAGACCAGCAAAAAACTGAACTCTCACCGTGACCGCGGTGTATGTGTCCTCTTTTTTTGTTTTGTCAGTTTTGCACTGTTGCGAGATCCAAAATAGAATGCCAAGATTGCTTTCGTTGGTTGATGCTTTGCCAACCAAAACAAAACAAACTATGAAGCGTACACTGTGGCCCCCAGGGTCACGACTATTAAGACATATATAGAGAAGTAGGACGTCGAACTCTGCGGCCAAATGAGTCATTCTTGTACTCAGGGTGCCTCCAACTAATCTTGCTTTTGGTGGAATCCCTATGTCCTCCCGACATACAGGGGTTCTCATAATTCTGGGAACACTCATAATTCTTGGTTCTTTCTTGAAGGAAGATAACTCTTTGTGACAGAAATTAGACTCCAGAGCAGTCTTTTTGGAAAGGCTCTTTTTTAAATCCATCAGGAATGTTCAATTTCAGAATCGCTGAAAACCCCTGTAAGGATCTAGCAGGTAGTTCGATGATAGTTCGAAGGCGCAATAGTCACACGGGTCGTTAAAAGCATTGGAAACGAATTCTTCGGCAAGTCGCAGCCGTGCGTGACAGGGTCACATAAACTAAAAGTTCCCAAGTTTTCGCACGACCCGCGCTGGGCGGAGGCCTTTCTTTACCTGCAGTTACACGTAACGCTACACAACCCCTCCGCAGTTCCTCGGCGAAGGAGGTTTTCGGTTTTAGATTTACGATTCGTTCTACTCTCTGGGGTGGAGAGGGGGAAGAATAGTATCTCCAAGAATGAGGGCTCGCATGTCGGCGGGTCACGCAAAAGCAAGGTTACACCCGTTACCTTTTGGATCAATGACTTTGATGTCGCTGTGTGCTTTCCTCATTTTTCAGGAGCTCTCTTAAGGTTTTGGGGGCTTTATAGACAAAACAACCGAAAAGGAGGGAGAGATAGAGAAAGAGTGTGAGGTAGTTAAAGAAGCTAGCCGTCAGAAGTTCCACGACACACAATCATGATGTCCCCGACGGTGAAGCGGTTGGAGCGACCTCCACCGCCACCGACACCCCCGAAACCGGAGCGACATCCTCAGCAGCAGCAGCAGCAGCACGGTGCCGACCCGGGCATGCCAGCAGTTCCTTCCGAAACGCCCGACGAGGAGCAGGTCGTGATGACACCGCTGGGCAAGACGAACACCTCCACGGTGCTGCTGATCGAGCGGAAGCTCATCCAGTCGGTTGGCGAACGGACACACGTGGCCGGTGGGGACCATCGGGGCATCATCATCAACAAAACGGCTGAAGGTAGAAGCGTCAACGCTCCTGCGTCGTCCTGTTTAGCGTACGCTCAACTTCCAACATTCCAACCATTGCAGAACAATCGAACCGACAGCGCGAACCGGCCCAGCTCAGTCTCGAGTTTCGCGTCTTCTTGGTCAGCGCCAACAGTGGCCAGCACTCGCAGGAATCTCGCCGCATCAAGTTCTGGTTCCGGCCGTGGCTGACGTCGGAGAACGTGCAGGCGCAGGTAGCGCAGGACTTCTTCCGCGAGCTCGTCAGCCCGAAAGAGTTCCCGAGGGGTAAGCGCGATGGCGGTTTTTGAGCCTCACTTACGGACGACTTTCTAGCCTAGCTCTGTTGTTGCTCTCACCCCACAGACTACGTCGGCTTTATCAAGAAGATCATGAAGCTGCTCCAGAAGGGCTATAACGAAATACAGGCCGTCGAGATCGAGCTGCGAATATTGGAGCAAACGTCCGCACCACCATCGAGACCTTGTAAGTAGTATGCGCGCTCTCTTACTGTCTTTATGTATTTCTCCCAATATCCTGCACAATCCCTCCCCAATATATGATGGAAATGGTGGGTTATGGGTGTTCTCGTCCTCTCTCACTCTCTTACATCTGATTCTTCAATTGCTCTGCTCAAACAACAACAACAACATTTTTTTGGAAACCTTTGTGTTAGCACGCCCCGGGCACGTGATCATTTGCTACGGCAACTGTCACAAGCTCGACCGAAACAATAACAAACCCGGCCCGGACCTGGACGGTGATGACGGTGGTGGTGGTGGTGGTGGTGGTGGTGGTGGTGGTGGTGGCAGTAGTAGCGGCAGCATTCATGTTACACCCATCAGCCAGCGCAAACAGAAGGACGAGCGGGACGACCTAGAAGGTACCGCTGTCGTTAGCGGCGAAACACTAATGAAGCGCCTCTGGGTCGACATGTACAATCGCGCCAACTAATGTAGACGTTTCTCTGTGCGTGCCTGTGTGTGTGTGCGTTTTGTTGGAGAGGCTCATTTACACACACTTAGAATGCCTCCTGTCTAACTACTAACGCACACTAATCTACAGTCAAAGAATGGCGGCCATCGCCATCTTTTTTTGCGATTTGTTTGCTCGTCTCTGTGTTCGTTCGTTTTGTACAGTAATGTTGAGTTTTATCGTTGTTTTCGCTCTTATTTATTTTCTGTTTATTATTTTTCATACTTAAAATTAACTTTTTTTACTTATATTTATTTTAACTGCTTTTCTAACTTATTATGGTTACTTTTTTTCTTGATACTGAAATCATTAAGTTCTAAAATTGTAGCTATGCAAGCGGCGCCATCTTTTAGTGCCTTTTAACCGAAACTAATTCACTGTTACCATTAGCTGTTGATTGCGATTGCTATACATTTGAGCCCATAAATAAACAAAAGTCTTCGCTGTCTAACTGGTTGGTTTGTTTGTTGTTTTTTGCCCGCCTATAATTCTACATCTCAAAGTAGTGCCCTTCGATTCTAACCTCACTTTCTCCCAGGCTGCTTTTGTCCAGACTTTTGAGCGCCGCCGAGTTTTGTAGATCCAGATATTGGGTACATTACCTCATCGTCAGAATTTGATTGATTGCTGATATCGTGATGTACATAGTTTTGTTTTTTGATTGCGCTTAATCTGACTGACTCTTCCGGAACCGGAAAGCGCGTGGTGTATTTCGTGCCCCTATTAACCTACGCTTTCGCGTATGTGCTCGTTTTTCTTCAATTTTTACTAAACTGTTTCCCCTATTACTCCACCTTCCCAGTGTCGTTCGAGGACGAACAGTTCGAGGTGGTGCCGCTGACGCCGGAGAAAATACTGGAACTGATCGAGCAGGCCTACCCGAACCCCATCGCACCGGAGGACCTGGCGAAGTAAGTAGTCATCGGGCGGTCGTGGAAAAAAGCCCGAACCAATCCGACAACCCACCGCGGTTCGACTCGATTATTGATTGACCCTTTCGCAACACACACACACACACCCACAGGGACCACGGTTGGGAGGAGGAGGAGGTGCTCGCCATCATGCTGGTGCTGAAGGAGCGCGGCCTGATTAAATCGATGGAGTACAACGCGTTCACCCGCATTCACCATGACGACCAGGCCATCAAAATCGTCAAGCAGATGCCGACGATCGCGTCGAACAAGCAGCCCACCATTGCCATCATCACCGCGCAGTACTGCGAGAAGCTCGCGGTGGACGCCATGCTCGAGAACAAGGAAACGTTCGTGCGGTACACTACCGTAGGTAAGACCATACCGTGCTGGTAGCCGACCGGGCTCTCTTTCTTTAATGGGTTTATATGGGAGGGGTACCATGACGAAGGTGGGTGGGTGTGTTTTCAGGGTCGTATCTAAGGTCTCTCGTTTCCTCCACTCCCCCCAAACCATGACTAAAAATATGCATGACTAAAACCAAACCAACCCCAAACCAAAACCCCAAAATGTCTCACGCCCAGGAACAGCCACTTCCGATAGGCCCACTAACGACGACACAGCGGAACGACACCGACACAGAAGAAAGAATCGGTTCGGTAAGAGACACACACACCCATACACACTCTACTCAATCACCATCACATGCTCACGTGCTCGGGTCGAACCGGATAGTCCTCGTGACGTCGCAGCACATCCTGCTCGTTCGCTCGCGCCTCGTGTTCGTTCGCCGCTTGCAGCACACTCAAGTCACCATGTTCACTACCTGTCCAGCTTACCTGTTTCCCGTAGTATATGTTTGCTAGTGAATGTCTTTTTCGGGTCGTTCGTTAAGGCGTTGTTGGTGATGGGCGTTACGCGCAAACGACGCATGCAGTGCATCACATCAGATCGGCAAATGTTGTGTGTATCCATCTACGGGGTTTACAGTTAGTTCTAACAAGAGTGTAACAGTTCTAGGAGAAGCAAAAAGGGTGATATTAGGCGGTTTTGTAGTTGTATTTCTAGGTGCAGCGAGATTTTAATTTTTTTTTGGAAAAAATGTGATTTTCTTCATTATTTACTTCAACTTACTAAAACATTTGATTATTGTCGCTTCATCAGGAACATGTCTCGTTACCAAGAGACGAACTTCTTTAAGTTGCATTTGCAGCTTGGTTTATACTAGTGGTGGGAAAAATGAAGTTTTCCTCGGAATCGATTCTGGCTAGCTCCGAAGTTTTCTGTAATCGATTCCGGATAGTAGGTCCGGAATCAGTTTCCGGAATCGACTCCAGAATCGGAATCGATTCCGGAATTGGTTCCGAAACCAACTCCAGAATTGGCTCCGGAATCGGAATCGGCTCCGGAATCGGGTTCGGAATTGGTTCCGAAATCGGTTCTGGAATTGGTTCCGGCATCGGCTCCGGTTTTGGTACCGGAATCGGTATCGGCTACGGAATTGGTTCCGGAATCGGCTCTGGAATTGGTTTCGGAATCGGCTCTGGAATCGGAATCGGTTCCGGGATCGATATCGGCTCTGGAATCGGTTTCGGCATCTCCATAAGAAGAGACGTCTGGCTCCAATGATGCTACGTATTGATAGCCGCAAAGAATCAAAATTTGCTTGCAAACGAGCCATCCTCATGAAGATTCCTGGACTGATTTCGCTACTGAAACTTCTTATTTCATTTCAAGAATTGATTCTCATTCCGGAGCTAATTCCAATTCTGGAGTCAAATCTGATTCTGTTACCGGAACAAATTGCGATTTCCAGGTCGATTCCGATTCCGCAGCCATTTCTGACTCCGGAACCTATTCCGATTCCAGAATTGGCTTCAGAATTGGCTCCGGAATCGGAATCGGAATCGGTTCCGTAATTGATCGAGTAGGTCCTATTCCGTGCACCCACCACTAGTTCATACCCCAGATTTTATAGGTTGCATTTTTGAACGGCAGTTTAGGAATCGACCGGGCACAATTATCAACTCGAAAAAGCTTCAAAACTATATTTGTTGAGAGAAACACAAACACAAGTTTCCTGTTCCTTAAGAGAGGTTGATTTGATTTGAGAGGCTTTGATATGATAAAATTTTAAAACATTATTAGTTTCGAGGATGAATTAGACATTCCATGTCGCACCGCTTCATTTAGTCCTCGCATTAGTAGCTCTAATCCTAGATATTGATATCGAACATGTGTTGGAAAAGCCGTTGTAAAAGGCCGTCAGAACAAACTGTGCATTTTGGTTGCTTTATGTGTGTGTTAATTTTGTTTGTGAATTTAAGAGGTGATGGAATTAAATAATAGCACCAACTTCATGTAAAATCTTTATAACAAACTAACTTGGTTCTTTTTTGTTCTCGCTACTCTCCCCCTCACTGTCTCCATCCTCAATCTTTCGCAGGCGAATCGAACGTGTACACGCTCGGCAACATTGGGGCGCACCGGATCGTCAGCACCAAGCTTCCGTCGGTTGGCAGCACGCGCGAAGCGATGACGGCGGCCGGCAACACGACGACCCGCCTACTCGGCACCTTCCAGAAGGTGGACTACGTGTTCATCGTCGGGGTGGCGGGCGGCATCCCCCACTACACCGACTACCGGCGGCACGTCCGCCTCGGAGACGTGGTGATTGCGGCCGCCGCCCACGAGCCGGCCCTCACCAACGGCAACGGGCCGAAACCGTACTGCTACGTGTACAGCGGCGGCCAGAGCGAGGTGAAGCGCTACTACCCGGCGGACGATGGGCTGCAGGCGATCGGGCGCACGCTCGTGCAGAACGACGACGGCAAAAAACCGTGGCTGCAGTACGTGCAGGAGGGCCTGCAGCAGCTGAGCGGGCGGGGCGGTCACGCCGAGCACGACTTTGCCCGGCCGGCCCCCAACACGGACAAGCTGTACATGAACATCGGCAACAAGAACGTGATCGAGGTGGCGCACCCGATCGCCCAGCCGAGCGGAGAGGGCGACGGGGGCGACGATACGGACGCGAGCGGCGGTGGGCCGGTGCCGCACCAGACCCGGCTGCATGCCGGCCCGATCGGCTCCGGCTACGAGCTGGTCCGGTCGGACAGTGCGCGCACCGAGTACGCCCAGGCGTACCAGCTGCTCGCGACCGACAGCGAGATGAACTCGGTGCTGGACAGCATCGTCGGCAACTGCCGGGACAGCTTCATCCTGGTGAAGGGCATCGCGGACTACAAGGACGGCACGACGTCGCGCAAATGGCAGAACTATGCGTCGCTCGCGGCCGCCGCCGTCATGAAAACGATCGTGTGCGCGATGGACGCTCCGACGAACGTGTAGGAAAAAAAAAAGCGAATGGGGAAGGAGGAACGGAGTGTTTTCCTATTAATTTAGTAGTAAGAGGGGGTCATCAGGGAGGGGGGCAGGGGGGGGGAAGCAGTAAGCAAACGGTAGAGTGAATTGAAGATGCAACCAATGGAGGAATTAAAGCGAAACAAAAGGACCAAAAAGCGATTCTAGTAAAGGGAAACCGTTTTAGATATTTATAAATTATAGAGTAATATATGTGTATTTTCCTGTCTATATAAAATGTAAGCGTGCAGCGTTAAAGAGATACAGATGGTCATGGTGTCCCCCTCGCAGCACGTGGACGGACATGTGTCTTTTTTCCTGTTTCGTTAGAGCACGCGTTCTGGGGCATCCGTTAAGTTGAGCATGGAAGTTCCCCACTACCGACCATTGACACGTAGCAGTGGACAATGTTCATTCTTTCTATTGTACATATCCTTTAAACAAGGCTTGAGTTGATTGAAATAATATTTAAAAACAAAATACAAGCATCATTCGTTCCCATTCGTTGGTTCAGCCACTATATCGTGCAGCAGATGATACGTTCTGTTTTTTTTCTGTCTTTCTCTTTTTTTCCCGCCATGATTTTTGCCACCATTTTCGCTTCTCCAAGCGCGCTTATATTACACTTCTATGTACGCAGTTTGCCAACAGTTACCGGGTAAATAAATTTGTAACTAAAAACGGTTACGCTAAAGCCATGTCATTGATGAAAGAAACGCCCCTCGCAACTCTCCTAGCGCTTATTGCAGGCAACCGGCTACGCTGGAAGCCAAATTTGGATTGCTTATTTCTAAGCTTATTCTCAGATTCGCTGCTAAGAATCTGATCGAGTTAATATGTGGGATATGTGTGTAAACCGTACGTATTACACTACGAGTTGAAACAATCTACGCACAGCTATAGAAACTATAGAAACTAAATGAGTTGATTTACAGGGTTTTACCACGATTTATTGGTTCCCATCATTTTTTTTTTTGGTACGTTCCCTCGATTTTTTGGCCGTTTCCCAGAATTTTTTGGTCCAATTGTATTGATATCCAATCGGAAAATACCAATAAATTATGGGACCGAACCAAAAATCTGTGGGATACGACCAAAAAATCATGGGAAATGAGCAATAAATGACCGAATACAGATACGACACCGTACCATTTCTTCATCCACTTCAAAGCTGCATGTGACAGCATAGCCAGGGAGAAGTTATACGACGCTATGAGCTCTTTTGGAATCGAAAATGTTAGAATGACTATGACCAACGTCACTTGCTAGGTGACGGTGGATGGAAAACTCTCAGGACCACCACCAGGGGGACGGGCTTGCTTTGGGTCTCCTATTCCACTTGGGGCTAGAGAGTGCCATCCGCGACTCTAGAGTGGAGACTTCGGGAACCATCTGCTGTAAGTCAATTCAGATCCTGGCATCCGCTGATGATATATATATATTGGTCTGCGGCTCTCCTATGTAACAGAAGCCTACTGTAGAGTTGAGTACCAGAAGAACTCAGGAGTGTAGAATGATCGTGAGCGATATGAGAGACTGAGGCAGACGAGAGAGGAGAAATGAAAGCGGAAGGGGAGATGGAACTGATGTTGAACGGCAGAAGCGAGCGAACGGTGCGCGCGAACGGACGTCTTTACGCATGTAACCACTGAAGTGAAATAAAGAGACCGAACAGAGAATTCTACA
>AXCO02007433.1:0-14779 GCA_000473525.2 Anopheles melas | reverse complement strand
AAATCCACTGCGCACCGTTTCCTGCTTCAGGTGATCTTTTTTTCTGAAATAGCAGTGAGCCGATCCCGTAGCCACGGATTAATGTACGGACGGGTACGGGTTGGATTAAATTGTGTATTTAGTGTGCCATTAAGTTGGGAAGTTTATGTACCGAGCCACCGGTCCACCATTGGTGGAGTACTTTCATATGGGGTGGTAGAGTCCCACACTCGACGGTGATGACCGTTTGGCAAATTGGTCGCTGTGAGAGCTTTGCGATTTTTTTGTGTGTGATGATTTTGGTAATATCACATCCGTCACTCCACCTGCACCATTCACTGTGCGGGAATTGTCTCACATCACTCCAAGCGCACTAGCGCAATCCCACAGAAACGGTACACAAAGATTTATGTAAGAAAGGTGTAGCCGTCAGTAGCAAACCGGGGCATGCACTGGGCGCCAGAAAACTTAACCGTTTGCTGAAATTGGTTAACCACAAAACCAATAAACTGGCCTTAGCTGACGCCTGGCCAGACAAAACGGACGAACGTCCTCGTCGAAGCTGTCGTGAAGTGTTTTATGGCTTTTTGCGGGAGAAGCGAAGGAATTTTGATTTTACTGGTGAGTTTAGGCACGCGCGCCATCACCTCAAAGGAATGGGGATTGCTTATGGGTAAAGGGTGTAGCAGTGAAAGACGTAAAGTCGACTGAACCGTTTCACATGGAACGGTTGATAATGGGTTGGAACCTGATCAAGGTGTGGTAGCAGGTCGGATCGAACAGTGATTAAACGATGTGCAGGGTGAAGAATTCTAAGTAGCAACACATTCTTAGTTCGATACATCAAAGCGAATTGACAGATAAACCAATCCAACAAATTCCACGGACGAGATTGTAGCCGTGCCATTCCAAAATCCACACAATTCAATGGAAGTTGAGTGAACGAAGATATGTGAAATAACGACAGGTGCAAAAGCTAGGGACTAAGAACTTTTATTCCATTCGCAGATGAAATATTAATAAATCAAAATTAGGACTTGAATTTGAATATACAAAAATAGTTAGTGGTTGAATGGATGTATGCTATTTTAAGGTGTCTTCGGACCTGGTGAACTCTTTCACGAATGGTTGAAAATGGGATCTTTTAATCAATGAACAAGGATATGGACCAATGTTATGACCAAGATTGTTGCAATTTCTAGGGCTGAGATAATGACTAATTGGTTGCTTGGTAGGTTGTTAGGCTTAGATACTTTGAGCATCTCTGCTTCGAAAGGTAGTGCCCTGGAGCAGGCTGTTGGTACCGGAGAACCTGGAGCCAGCAGTTAGTACTAGCGGAACTTGCCATATGCATGTCGCAGTTGTGTCCTGCTAAGTGGTGCGCCAAATAATAATAATTGGTACTTGGAGAGCTATGTAAACGATGCTAGGGAATACCATTATATTATTTTAAAAATACTTCCATCCTTCTCAAACCTGCTTTGGGGTAAGAGGTGGGAGTTACCATCATCATCATTACCTTTACTTCATTCGTCTCTCATAGTGACCAAAACGTGGCGGTCCCCTGGTAAAGTCGTCAACTCGAACGACTCAATAACATGCCCGTCATGGGTTCAAGCGTAGAATGGACCGTCCCCCCGTAGCAAAGGTTTGAATATATTCGACTGCGAGGTAATGAATTAAGTCTCGAAAGCCTGTATAGGCCGGCATGTCCGCGTAGGACGTTATGCCAAATATAATAATAAGAAGAAGAAGAAGTAACCAAAACGGGATGATATCAGGAAAGGAAACGGTGGTATAAACAAACCAGGAACTTCTCTGGACAGAAATATGAGATAAACATAAGCAATAAACAAGGATAAGCGCACCTAATAATTCATATAAATGCTTATCCATAAAACTCATAAATAGAAACACACCCGTCCTGTTTTGAAATCTCATCAAAAGGAAGTTTTCCCCTCAGAAAAGATGTTAGATGAGTTACGTATTACCTTAAAAAAACTGAAAATGTTAGTGTGATTCAGGGAAAATTTCATTTATTGAATAGCATTATCGATTTCTGCTTCGTAAGAGTAAAATTCTTTCATTAAATAGTAAAAATCCTACTTGGAATCAAATAACTCCCAGTTGTTAGCGTTGGTTTTAGTAGAAAAAGCTTTACTGCATACATCGCTATACTAAAGTTCCTAGAACAAGAGTAATTGTAGTAAATTGTAGACTTCCCTCATCAGTTGCAAATCAACAACGGTTTAATGTACGGTAAAGTAATGAGCTACCGTGCTTCTCATTTATTACAGAAGCTCCATTTTCTTTCCCACTTTCTGTACAAATTGAACACTAGCTACAAGTGCAAAACCTATGTTTCTGACAATTTGCTGCACATCCATCGGTACGCGATTGGTGTTCCAGTTTGTCTGCCGGCTTAACGATTTGTTAACGGGTTTGTACGGATGGCGTACGCAACGCGCAACATCCTCCGCAAGCTTTCCCATTTGCCAAAAGCTCAATGGGCCGGGAGTTAGTTCTTGTTTTTTTTGCCGTTTTGGACCGTTGAGAAACGCACCGCACCGCGCATTATGCACTGCAATTTCACACACTCACCCAACAGGCAAAAAGGGAATTTTCTTCCAACACAGGTTAAACGCATCATCGCAGAAACGCACCAACCTAGTGGGACGGGGTGTAATATAGTCATAATCATCGGTGTGCAGGAAAATTGGCCCACTGCTCCCTGCCTACACACACACACACACACACACACACCTACAGGCATGCCACACCCATACTGCACGCAATGTGTGCGTCACCGCGGGATGATGGTCCATGCCGAACACGGCTGAAAAACATGTGTTTTGAAGATGTTTGAGCAGTGCATTAACAGCGTGTTTTTAAGCCCACCTTCCCTCCTTCCGAGCATTCCTCTAATGAGCAGCCGGCGCTTGGGTTGAAGAAAAGCTGACGTGCGTTTTTTGTTGCAGCTCCCCACCAGTTGGCGTTCCGCAGCGGCCGAGCGCACTGAATGGGAAAGGAAACCCCATTCGTCACTGATAAGCGGAACGGTTATTGCGGAACTTTTCGGGCGCGTACTCGGGCGGTATCCAAGAGCGCTATGCGTAGGTAGCTACATCCGCAACTGCACCGTTCATGGCATGCTTCGTTTTTTTTCTTCTGACACCTTGCTGCGCGCGGCGCCGTGCATCAATCAAGATCGAGCCTCGGGCTCGTCGCACAAAGCGGTTTTCTTTAATAATTGCAAATAATTATGATAGCAAATGTTTAGCACGAACAACAGCGGAATAGCAGCTCAACAAAACCTTTAGACACTAGGAGAGTGAAAACCGCAACAGAAAAAAAACGACAAGGAACGGCCGGTATGTGTCAGTCATGCGCTCGTTATGCTTAAAATGCACCACAGCATGTCGAAGGATGGCATGGATGGCGATGCCCAGACAGCATTCGGGTGGGGTAGAGTGTAGAAAGAAGAGTGCACACGCACATGCCGGGTTTGGTGGCCACAGGTGTATGTGCGTTTAAGTGTTTCAGCAAATTGAAGACTCTGTACCCTGTAGTGTGTGTGTGTGTGTGTGTTTGTGTGTTGCAAAATGCAACGCGCGAACGCGTACGCTGATGATCGCCGATGATCGATGGGCGGAGATGATCTGGGTGGACGGGCTTTTGTTCGCGCACATGCTCGCTCCCAGCTCGTGCAACATTTCACGCATGCAAATTAGGCACGCCAACATGTGAATGTGGTGCACCCTCAATTAGTGGTACAATAAACCGTTTAGAGAATGAGTAGAATAGATACGCGCTTAGGTTGAAAGACAATGACAGTGAAAGACAAGTTAGGCTTGTCAGTGCCTTGAGATGAACACACTACGATTAGGAATTGTAGGCGAAGGATATTCACACGACTATGAGTGTATTAAAAAGTTCCTGCGGATTTAATGTTCTGAAACGCTTACCTTTGTTGTAGAGCTTTAAAATAAGCGAATCTTTAATGATATATATTTTCAAATATTAAGTATAAATAATCGTAGTAAGACGTTGTCCTCAGGCATAAATAGCGGATTTTTTAGGCAAACATGATGTTAACGAGTTCATCGATTGGGTGTCTTCAGCTCTAATTAATAAACTTCTTTCCATTTACAGCTCCAACTGTTCCCTGTTGACCTGGACGTGCATCAAGAAGTATTGTTGCAACAAATATGACTCAAAACCTAACACGAACTAGCTGTTTGAGTAACGGTACCTCAAAGAAACGGAGACACTTTGCATGCAAGTATGTTGCATCAATTTGTGTCCGCGCGTGTTGAATCGAGCTTTAGCCTCGGCTGAACCCGCGGAGGCCGTCGCGGAGATCATCATCCAGAATGTCATCGCAGAGAGATGGCACGTGAGAGCTTTCGGGGCAAGCATTGTGCTGAGTGCGCCCATTTTTAACCACTCCATTCCGTGCTTGACCATTGAGAGGAACAGGAAACGTGCCTCAAAAAAACGGTGGTTTATGGAATTTATGGATTTTCAGCGATCGCATAAATCAACAACCATTTGCTGACAGGCAAATGGCAGCATTGTTGTATGATTTTGTGATTGAATTATAATTCATACGAAGTAAGGAAGGTTTAGCTTGCGAAAAAAAACATGCAAATTTTGTAGCCGAATTTCTTGCGAAAAGAATGTGAGTAACTACACTTTTCACGGTTACGCTTGTTATGCATAACTGATAATCAAAATAATCGTTTTTTTTTTGGTGAAGTATTTCTTTCATCACATTTCTGTGTGGTGAGTGAAAAAGGGTTAACCGAATAGTTTCATTCGGGGGGGAAAAGGCAAATAAATTGATTAATTTCCTTTACATAAATTCTTCCAATTCGGCGATGGAGCTGTTTTCGGAGCAAATTAGGTTCTCGTACCTTTCCACCTGCACTGGTCGGTAGTCGCCGTATGCATAGTCTTATCGCTTATTACTTGATCGCTTTTTCATTACTGCACCCTCTCTCTCGCTCTCTATACTTCCAATCGTCTTGCTGTTGATTGCCCGTTGCGTGATGAATGAAAAAGAAACGGCGCCCAGGATCACCTGTTCACCTGCCCACGAGACTCCTGATTAGAGCGACCCGTTTGTTGTGCCCTGTAGTTGTGGAATAGAAAATATTTTTCCTTTCTGTTTGATTTATGTCGAACTGTAGCGATAGTGTACACCCCTTCTTTCTTGCCTTTATTTTTTGAGACTTTGAACGATTGTAATCCTTTTTTAACTCGAAAGAACCCGTTCCTCGGTAGATTAATTAGGCATGTAAATTAGAACGTAAGCGATCCTCCACTCCCGGTTCCCGTTGCTTCCCTAACACGCACACAACAACAAAATATTACCATTGGGAAGTTTTGGCTTTATCAACTCACCAATTTACACCACGATAACAATCACACTTCTGGTTTCACTCTCACCCGCTCACCCGGTTGGTTGGAATGTTTCCTTCCGCTGGCTGTTGTCGATTGAACGTGCGGCAGAATGTTTATTACACTTCATATCCTGAAACAACGTTTCTTTCCTCCTTTCTAGGGCGATGCGTAATTTTTGAGTGTTTCGTTTGCTTTGTTGGCGATGGTGAGCAAAAGTATCACGGGACACGGAAGTAGCGGTGGAGGGTAGATACTTTTTTACCTTTCTTAAGCTTATCATCGTCTCATCGTGCAAGATTAAAGTTTTTTTTTGCCTACGAGATAGATTTTAAGCGACAATTTCTCTTCACTTTCACGCCCACCAGCCAATTACGGTTGGAGGAAGGATGCTTCACAGGAATATGTCGCAGACAGAGGGCACGGTTTCCAAATTGCAGCACGAAATAATGATGATAATAATGATTGTAATTTTATTCTGTTTCCTAAATTATTAAAATATTCAATTCACCATCCCACCCGTTGTAGGCTGAGCAGATGTTTCTCGCACGGGGTATGACAGACAGGGTTTCTTCACGGTCATGGGTGATGTTTTTGCTACGTCTGAGGTTGGAAGAACCATTTTCTACTGGTAATGGTAGTGCAAAGTGTATGAAAAAATGGGAGGCTTTTGTTGTCAAAGGGGAGCAAAAAGCAGGAAGTGTTTATTTAGAAGAGAAGATGGTAACAATGGTTAATATTTGGCGGAACATATTCATCTCGCAGAACAATGTCAAGGTTCTGTGGAGGAGTGGAAGAAGCGAAATTAAAGTATCCTTGAAGTGAAGTACACCGTGTAGAGGGTATTTTAGTAGATTTGCTTTGAATTTCCTTTTCGGTTTGACAGGAAGACATAGCATTTGACAGTTATTAGTCGGAGGAATCGAAGGAGGCGCAGGAAATCGTTGTTTTGATTTGTACGTTACATCATTTGAAAATAAATGTAATAAACACAATCAGAATTTTAACAGGATATTAACGATTAATAGAAAATCGTGCAATTGCTGCTTTTCCTCATTACTAAAGGTAAGTACAAAGAGTCTGAAATTATACTAAAATAATATCACTCAAATGAAACTCTCGAAATCATTACTAAAAGCACTCAACGTTTGACTGCAAAACAGGAAACCCATATCGTTCGTTTGGCAAACATAATTTTTAAAGTGAATCTTCCTTTCCCCGCCAACGGAATCCATTAATGCTAAAGAAAAAAAGGGGTAAAAAAGCAAAGATTGGCAAACAGAACAGAACCAACAAAACCCGTAACAACAAATAAAAACTCCGGTAGAACAGCAACAAATGTTTAAAAATGTTGTTTACGGTACGGTGCGCGCTGCCCTCCCCTTGCACCTTTCATGTTGACTTTGTGCAAAAGAGGACGACGGGCGACGACCACCGGCACCATTTCCGGCACGTATCCTTTTTGTATTTTTTCGGGTGGACAGTGTCGCGCCAATTCCATTTCTTTTCCATTTCTGCTTGTCCCAATAAAACTAAAAAAAAAAAAAACTGAAAATCTCCTGCGCTTGCTTGCAAGAAGAAAAATGCGAAAAAAAAGTAAACATTTCCGCATCCGAGTGCAAGGGAAAAAGAGTGTACTTTTATAAATTATGATAAATTTATGCAACGAGTATATTTGGATGATGAAAATTTCCTTCCGCCTTCTGTATGGGCGGGAAGGCGGGTACTTTTTCTCCGCTTTCCATTGCTATGTCTCCTCAGTTACTTTTTTTTTGTTGCTAAGAGACAGAATTTTTTCGCCATTAAATGGGAAACTTTTGAAAACAGAAGGGAAAGGATGGGTGGCTGACTGGTGCGACGGAGAGAAAGAGGAACCATATTTCTTTGTTGTTTGTTGTCGGGAAAATTGTTTGCTCAAGTAGCAGCAGTAGAGGCAGTAGTACCAGGCGCATTCAAACATGTTGTTTAAGTAATTCATTACTGTGTGTGTTTCCTGGTTGGGTTTTGTAATTTTAATTTGTTACGACGCTTATGCCCATTCATCCAGCTCCATCCGTTAGAGCCTTTTCCGTCTGCGGCTAGGGAAGTGGGGCTGCAATTTGCAAATCTTTGGCACACACGTGCTAGCTGGTGAAGGTTATTTTTATTACAAATGCACGCAATAAGTGCACGTTACTGAGTGAATGAAGCAAAATAAAGCAAAAGATAGACATATTGCTTTTTGCGCGGCATCAACCTCGAACCGAAGGATGGAACAGTGTTCGTAGTGTCGCCCTTCCGTCTCCTGTCAGTTGCATTTGCATAATGATTTTTCCACTCATCTAAATCCATCTGGATGATAGGACAAGCCGTGGACAAGTTTGAGCGTCCTGAAGCGTCTGAGCCTGAACCGACATCGTTGCGCTCTAGTTGCGCGCTCACATCACGGCGGCCTGACGGCCGGATTTGGATGTGCAATGAAGATGATTTATGATCGAAACCTAACTTCAACTGACCGTTAACAAGCTCCAAGTAGGCGAGCCGGCAGGAATGATGGAGGTGGGTTTGTTCCCATTTTCTTAAGTGAATCCTGGAGCTACCAACATCAGCACAACATTATCACATCATCATCGTCATCATCATCATCATCATCATCGGCGAAGTGGTGGTGGGCATCATTTTCGCTCCAGGATAGATAAATCCGGGACTGTTACGTTTTCCCGTTTCCCAACCAGTTAGTGTCCGATTTTCGATCGAGTTTTGGTCCTTCGAGGTTCTTTGGTGTTGGGCAGCGTAAGCTTACGCGATATGGTTGCCTCTGTCCACGGGGGAAAAACCACTTTCACGAGTGAAGGAGTTGAGCTGGTGGACGGAAGCATGTCGTCTGAGGCTGCTTCAAAACACCGAAAAGCTTCCCACTTCCGCACCGAGAGCTGTTGTTGGGCTGTGTCCCAACAAAGAAAAATAAATATCCTATCACTGCTGAATAATTCATGAAATTTTATTGCATCGAAGCTGTTTCTCTCGGTGAGTGAGTGGGTGGGATTGGTGGTTCTCTTCCCCATACCATTACTAGTCCTTTTGAAGGAAATTCTACTTTCAGTTGTTGGGGTTTTTTCCACTGTCTCTCTCGCTCTCTCTCTCTCCCTACTTTTTTACTGTCCACATCCCAATCGTAAAAACTCCCGTGTGTACTTCAGCGCACTTTGAGGTCCTTTAGTGGGATTTTCCCAGTCCCCAACACACCCTGCAGCGGTTCCTGTGCGGGTTTTAATGTGTTGAAGTGGCAACCGTCCCTTTCCGGACATCATCCCGTATGGGCAGGTTTACTTGATTCGGAAGAACACATCCAAGTGGTTTCAGTCCACCATTCAGCGGGCGGTTTTTTTCCCGTTCCGTTTCAGGACTCCCTGGCAGGAATTATTGGATGTCAGAAGTCAAACCAGATACCAGCCACCAGATGCCAATGCAACACAAGAAGGCGTTGCTGGGACGTTGCTGCGGATTACATGTACATACCATTACATTAATGATCATTGAAGCGTGCCCGATAAGCACCGAACGTCTCTTACTATCATAGCATGCATATGGTTACAGTTCTTCCCCTCTCCAAGCAAACGTATGCAGAGAGTCAAGGATTCAGTCCCATCAGGACTCTGGCTTTCTCCTTCTGGTGGATGTGTTTTATCTTCCCCGAAGACGCTGTATAATGATTGTGATAATTAATTCGACCTCGGATACTCGGAAGCCTTGGCTGGATCGCTTAGTTACTGGCAGCTGCTGCGGTTAATGACGTTTCTGGTCTTGTGGACTCATTTTTCTTTGACAGCATTGACAGGTTGGCGGTGGGTAGTTCATTTAGATAGGAGAGTACTTCGCTCGAGAGCGTGCTTCAAACGTTGGTGAAGAACTGATTTTTTTGTGTGTGTTTGTTTGCTACAGCAGCTACCTGATACGGTCTTAACACATCCCAACGGTACTGCAAGATAACGAGTGTGCCATTTCCACTGAGTTCTTTCTTCTAGGGAGAACAACACAAAAAAGTAGGAGAAATTTAAATAATACTTCCACTAAAGGCAATAGACCTTTGGTAAATATCACGTTTGTGAGACGACTTAACAGCGTTCTATGCCAGTGCGCGCTCGTGTGTGTGTGTGTATGTTGATGGCGCTTACGCACGCAAATGCTTTGAAGGGGCCCCGGTCTGACCCTGACGGTCCACACCACCATAAGATCAAGATATTTTTCAAGAGAGATTTCCAACGCTTTTTAATAATAAACGCACTTCGCACGCCATCCTCGCTCGCTCGCTCGCACAGCCGTCCTTTGTTGTAATTGGTTGCGTTTTGAGTGTAATGTTTCATTTTTATCACGATGAAAAATCAGATGTCATACATCAAAAAGGTTCGGACTGACCCGGGAGGGGGGGGGGATAAGGTAAGGAAGGCCTATCAAAATGTTTTGGGTGGATGGTGGATGCAAATTTTGTCCGATTATCAAGCTACTGTTTAAGGCCCTCTCCCTCGCCTTCTCTCGCAGGGTGTTTGAAGACGTTGTACAAGTGCGTTTTAATTAGAAGGAAGTGGTTATTGCGCGACGGAACAGCAATGTGCAAGCGTTACGGTGCGTGTCGATAGGGAGAGGTGATGAAGATGAAAGGCATACAAAATTATTTATAGAATGACGGTTTATCAACAAGCCCGGCTAGCTCAGTCGGTAGAGCATGAGACTCTTAATCTCAGGGTCGTGGGTTCGAGCCCCACGTTGGGCGCGATGAAGTGTTTTTTTTTTATATTAGAAACAAGGTATTTTTGAAGCATATTTTCTACATAAATAGACGACTCATACAAGCCGATTATTTATAGAAAAAGGTTAATGTATACTAAATGTCGAGTCATTCTGAAGCAGAAATAGTGTTTTTGTTTGCAGTATTTATAGAATCTCGGGGCAAGAATTCCCATGGCAACTTCTCCCCCATCTCTACATTCTTGCCTGCTGCTGCACCCAACCGATTCACCAATTCAAAAACAGAAATCCAGAACTCCTCGAGAAAAATCATTCACTGTCGCCCATAAATCTGTGCCGCTCCACAACAATTTATGCCACTATCTTTATGGAATTAGAAACTATCAACTGCAACCATTTGTGTAACGGGGAGGTTGCTGTGGGGTTTTTTTTTTATGGGCACGAGGGCAAATAAAAAGCTTTTGAGAAGATTAGCAAAAATCCACCACTAGCAGCAGCAGCAGCAGAAGTAGTGGTAAGTGTCCTTGGACTGGTTGTGTGTGTATGTTTGTGCAGAAATATAGCTGAGAGTGTTTGGAGTGGAATGGAACAAGATTTTCCTCTTTTTTATTGCGGCCTATAGAGTCTCGGGCTTGTAATATGTTACACACTCACACACATTTTTGGTTGGAAGGGGTTTTGGGATAAATTCTTCAACGACTTTAGGATTGCTTTACGGTGCTGTACCGTGGTCTACAGGCACCGCGACCACACTACATCTAATCTGCGGCTTAGTATTAATTAATTTGTGCTTATTTTCCTTCCGAATTTGGACGGCAAATTATTCCGCGCTCAACGGTTTACGGTTGCGGTTAGGAGGAAGTTTTGTGTGTTTTTTTTTCTTCTCTCTGTCCGTTTGCTTGCTTGCTGGTTGGTTCAAACCCCGCGGGCCCTCACACATTAGATTGGGTCGCTTTTTTACGATCGACTTCGATCGTAAAATATAAAATTTTTATTAATCTGCCGAGAGCGCGCGCGCTCCCGCCCTGGGATGGCGCAATTGCGTCAAACGGGTATGCAACGAGCCCCCGCCTCGGTGCGGGCCTATGACCGTATGGCCGTATCGAAGAATTTTTATTTTGCTTTGGGCTGTAAGATTACAAACGGCCCCAACCCTCCGGTGGTGGTGTTTTCCATTGGTTTTAACTGCCTTGTGCCTTTTTTCGAGACTGGATTTTGTGGGTAGTTTTGTTGTTCCTCCGCTTGAGCCGCTGCTTTACGAGCGGAATATTATCCTTCTAATTTGATTTTTATTTGCCTTATACGGTACACCATTTCGACAGCCGCAAGTGGGCAAATGCGCGCTTGTTTGTATATCCTCCCTTCACAAACGGGGGCTGCTTTACGACGCGCGGACCGCTTTCCCGACCGTTTTTCCGCTGCATTCTTCGCGCCACTACACTCCTTTTGGGCCGTGAGAATCATTCACACACGTCGTCGTAAAAGGCGTCGTTTAACCTCTTTGCTTCGTGTTTTTTTTTAATTTACAGTAAAAATGGAAATATGAAATGAGCAATTGTCTGCCTGCCGGTGGACTTATTTGCGGGCTGCGGATGCGGACAGTACACCCCGCAGACGCACACAAACAACAAGCGAGATACACATGGCTGCCAATTGGATGCATCTCGTGTTTTTTTTTGTGTGTGTGTGGCTTGGTTGCGGCTCAAGACAAATTAAGACATAACAATAAAACGGAAAGCCCCAGAACATTGCGGATAAACTTTGCGGCGAGGTTTGGACTGTAAAAATAGTCGCCTTATAGGCTGTAGCGAAAATAATAATGTGCGGCTTCATAAACCTTGCCGCTCCATGAGGTAGTTCTTTGGTGCCACATGTACTTTGGGGAGGAAAACTTTGATATCATTGCAGCACCAAACCTTTGACGTTGAAGATTAATTGGTTGTGTGCTTTGAAATTAATACAAAATATATTCCGTATCCCTTCCAAATCTTTATCTCCTAGACTTAATTGTACACTGCCTTAAGCAATCCGGCTACTATTTGTCAGTAATATGCTGCTTATACAAATAGCAATTTTTCATACATAATCTTGTACATAGCAAATAAATCCACTTTTCATTAATAATTTCTAGGCCTGTTTGTCTCTAAAGCCCGGGTTACAGCTCGATCGAAAGTGAAAGTGAAAATTTGTTAGTTTTGCTATATAGTAATTAAATATTAATCAGAATATGGCTTATCGTACACTATAAGCGCTTATCATTATTTTTCACCGTGAAAAAAGCGGGAATCACATTAAAATGCATGTTTTTCATAATTTTCTTCTTCTTCTTCTTCTTCTTCTTCTTGAAGCACAACAACCACTGCCGGTCAAGGCCTGCCTCTGTATCCACTACTAAAATGGGCTCACCTTTCAGTGACTTTTTGTTACCGTAGCAGGATAGCCAGTCCTACGTATGGGGGCACGGTCTATTTGAGGCTTGAACCCATGAAAATTTCATAATTTTAGCATGTTTTATTGTTTAATTAGTTGGGGAATTAAATTTCCTTTCTTTCGGTGTGGGATATGCCGTATGCTAATAAATATTTAATGAAATATAGCAAAACATAACAGTTTATCAACTTCAACTTCTGCCTTTAATATGGGCTTAAGACGTGACATTCAGTCAAATATCTGATTTATTTTATTTATAGAATCATAAAATGGCTTTCAAAAGCTGCAATTTCTTAAAATAATTAGCATTATTTGCTATCATGATTAAGTTGTCCTTGTGACCTTCATTATCAATCCTCCATTATTTCACGAAAACTACAGAGGTGACTGGTAGACTATTATTAATTTACTTGCACGTGGTTAATGTCACTGATACATTATTTAATCTTTGCTAGAATTTTTAAATTTTACCTTTGAATGTTGCTTTTTGGTGATAAACCTTGTATTTGTGAAACAACAACTCCTTAGACATTGCCCTTTTTGTCATTTTGATTGCTCTTAGAACTACAAACAAAACGCTTTAATCAAAGCGCCGTACAAAAATAAAACCTCCATTGCAGCACTGCGCGTTTGCTCATATCCTGGGTGAAAAGATAAAAGTAAGTCCATTGAGGGATGAATTAAATATTGTCACCAACCCAGCAAACCCACCATGATCGAGGGCGGTGGGGTCAGCATTAGCAGCACATTTGCCAGCCAGCCAGAACACTTTACCTACACACCTACACCTAGCATCAGCAATCGGGTCAAAGTGAACCCTGGACTGAAGAAGGAATAGAACCTTCTTAACGAATCACCACCAACACCAACACAAAAAAAGGGATAAAGATTCTGAAGGTTGTACAGTGTGACACCAGCAAACCGTTCCAGTGGGAAGGGATAGCTTGTGTTTGCATAGCCTAGAGAAACACTTTACTTGCGAAGAGTGTGCGGGGGAAAGCCTCTAGCACAGCGAAAAAAGGGATACATTTGCATTCGCGTAGTACTTAAAAAACGAAAGGCGGATGAAAAGATTCGCCCGAAATCAACTTTTTTGTGGAGGGAAAGTGTTGCCTCTTAACGGGGTGTTTTTTTTGGTGAATGTGCGATGAATGTGGTGATGATGATGATGATGATGTGACGGTGATTTGGAGGGTTGAAGCGTGTCAAAGGATCAATTGAGAGCGATGACAGACAGTGTTGTATCAATTTTGTCACTGTAACAGCTCAACAACGGAATCATTTGAATCGATTTTTTAACTTATTTTTTAAGCAAAGAATTCTAAAGTATAGCTGCCTTTGAAATGTGCAAGAATGCCACAATAGTACCATAAACAAGCCATAGAAAAGGAAGCTCTTAGACTTCCTTTAAAACCCCTTTCATTTCATTGGCGTTCACTTTCGATCGTACATCGGTTTTTTTTATGTCATTTGCCCTCGACCCTTAAAGCACTTAACGATTAAAAGTGCGGCTCTAGCGGCTTTTGCTGTTGCCTCGTTGTCTTCCTTCACGCTTCCAGCCACGGCTGCCATCACTTTTGGCGCCCTGGTCAAGGTTCGTTTGCTCGCCACACTTAAAACGAAAAAAAAAACCCGGCCTGTACGAGAGATCACGATCGTGTAACGCTACTTTTCCACTGATATTGATCGCGCCAGCCGGACGGCCGGACGCATCTTCTTTCCCTCAGGGCCGGTTTCCGGTCCGATGATTCACAGCAACAAGGGACACCATGTCGACCCACGGACCCAATGAGCCATCGAAGAAACCGTATCAATCTAACTCGACTCCTTCGCGACGGTTCGCCGCCGTACAAAGGTGATCTTGTGGGCCCGACCAAAGGTGAATGGGAGCAACCCTCCCATAAGAGTGAGCCAGTCAGCCAAAGTTCAGCGATCGTAATCTGCCCCTTTAGTTGCTCGATCGAAACGGAACACCCCCTCCCGTGAGCTGTGCCTTTTTAACGTTATTTTTCCCCCGTCAGAACGAACGACCGTACTGAAGTCATTTATTAAAGTCAGTCGCAATCGCCACTCATCGTTTCTTCCGGGCAATTGGCACCTTGGCACAAGACGTGTCCGCGCGTGCGTGTGTGTGTGTGTAGCAAAACAGGGGTAAAGAAAAATGTGACCAAAGCACACCCGAAGGCCACAACCGTATCATTATTAATTAAAAAATATAATACACACACATAAGGACGAATGG
>KI921223.1:0-12860 GCA_000473525.2 Anopheles melas | reverse complement strand
TCAAATAAAAATACGTTTATATGCCTAACAGCTGCCATCAAAGCCCCAACTGTTTGAGGTAAAAACCACTACTGACTGCTGCGACCTTTACATCTACCGGCACACAATTACCATGCGATATTCAACCATCTGTTGGTATAAATTAAAATTACAATTTAAAACCAAAGCATTAGAGCGATGAGAGTGAGAAGATGGAGCAAAAAAACTCACTCCACCCATCATTTCTTGCTTTAGAGATAACCGGCATTTTCCCACTGCACATTTAACCACCAACCAACGGTTCTATTTTATTCCATCTTCGCATCCATTAAAAACCCATCAAACACATTTTACAGTGCGTAAAGTGATGGCGCAAAGAGGACAGTCAGCTTGCTCTGCCTGCTTTTTTTACATCTAGAATGGCATAGCAAATGGCAACTTTTCCGAAATAATGCCAGTTCAGAATGAAAATTGAGAAGAAACCATTTACATACCCAACCACAATACCACACACACACACACACATACATACAGTTAGCAGAAGGCAATAAAACATCTTCGGTTGGACCTTCTTCGGCACCGCCAACTGAGCGGGGCGGAAGCTGTTACGTTTTGCCACCATTCGAAAATCTCTTCCGACCGGCGAAACACTCGTGAAAGCTTCCGCGTCAATCCGGCACCGGCCTCATGTTTTATGGGCGGGCTCAATCGTCACTCTAAAGTGATCATCGTTCGGGTGCTAGAATTTAACGCAAGACTATGCCACACAAAAGACATCGTTAAATGAGATGACTCCAGCCGGCATGATTTAAATCCCGGCCTAGACTTGCTGACTGAGTCCGTTGGTGGTCGAGGATATCACCAAGCGTTTTCTAATCCATTTCTCGAGCAGCAAGAACCTATAACTAGAGAAGATTGATTCGTGTGAGTGTCTTTTTTTATAGCCCAACCACTTTCAGCTCAAGCAATCATACTAATTCAACTGTGCTTTTTTAATCCGTTATTATTTAAACCTACACGTATCATAGCGGACGGTACGAAACTCCGTCACCAATGCTTAAGTGAAGTTAAACGTTCAGCTCTAAGCGTCAACATTCCGAAGCGCTCCCGACTGTGCTAGAATAATGTGCATGCAATCTATTTTAAAGTATTTATCCGAGAAAAAGCTCACAGCACACCAAATCATTTCGACACATTTCAAAACATCTCTTCCAACCACGGCCTCACGGCGCACTTGCAACAATCCAGCAGCGCACACATCATAACTTCCGGCGCTGGTACGTGCGAGCAGAAATAACATTTGCATGTATATTAGAAAATAATACGACTGTGAATTCAATTTAGATGTTATCGTTTGGCGTATGATTTCCTCCCCTTTTTTGTTTTATGCTTTACGCCCAAAACAGCTCGCATAAATGTATCGAAAAACATATTATGCGTACACTACACACCCCTCGGAAAGGGGAAAAGAGAGGGCAGAAGTACGGTAAAAAGTAAAAATAAACAGAAAACGCCACCACCAGCCACTAACACAATAACATCAGCGAGCTGTGCGATGCGTTTATAAAGAATCATGGCACGGAAATTGATTATCTGCCAGCGTATTTGCGACACCCCGGGAATGATAAACACCAGCAGGATTTATCAGTTTAAGCACAGACACAATTTTGTATTTCATTTTAATTGTTTGTTTTTTTTTTTCTTTGCTTGTGCTTTTCGTCAGTAAAAGCAGCCAACACAGACACTCCAAACTATCTCCATACTATCTGCCAACGCTTATAATAAACGTTTAAGATCTATTTTTGTCCGCTTCATACCATCCTACTGCGTGCTTCCTATGCTCATCCGCTAAGTAGTTTCATCCTTTAGTTCAACTCATTGGAATGAAACGCAGCTCTAAGGGTGCTAATTTTAATCGTAATTATAAGAAAATTGTATAATTGCGAAAATGGCACAAGGCACGATGGTAATTTTCTTTTTGCAGTTTGTGATTGATGCTGATATCCGTGCAGACACGCTACTTAGCTACAGGGTATGGGCGTAAATTCGATTAATGAACATGGGGCAGTTGCCAGTGACGTTGGCACACACCATGAGCCACACACTCACACATTGGGACTCTCGTCATGGGCCATGAAGGTCCTTTAATTCGCCACGTGCGCGCTCATGCATTATTGTGAAACGGTACATTGATAATCGATGAACGTCACAGTACGATGCACAGGCACCGCTGTATCGGCTTGCCTGTCGCCGTATAAGTTGGGCAAAGTGGGAAATAACTTTAGCATTATTTGTGGCGCGTTTGACATTACATATTAGCAAGCAAGTCCTGCGCTAATAAACATGTCTAGGGTCATGTGTATATTGTCTCCTGCAGGACTTTCTGTGAAATGGAGTAAAACAGTTTTTTTAGGTTATGCCAACATTGGAAACATAATTTTAATTTATTGTTGAGGAAAACATAAAAAATCCATTACTTTGCAACAGAATAAGTATTCTGAAAGAAACATACCTAAGCTCTTGCCCGATTATCTGTTGCTTTCAGTTAAAACGCTGTTGCTGTTGCAAAAATAAATAAACGGTGATCCGTGCAAAAACAGGAAGTGCTATAACCATCACAATCCAACGAAGCACACCAGCGAAATAAGCTCCAGAGGCAAAAGAAGGGAAACATCGTATGTATTTTATTTATTACTGCACATCAAGTTAAACATAAATAAATTATCGTTCAATCATATGCCAATCCTTCTGCAGCTAAAAGCGGAGCCCTACGGAAACGCTTACGGACCAGGGAAGAGAGCCAGAGAAGAAGAAAAAAAAAACAGATAAAAACCATGATTCAATGTTTGCTTTCACTATCTCTTCGGAACACTTTAAACAGTGTGATATTTATGCTCGACAAACATACACATCCGACAAACAACACGTTTCTATCTTTCCCAGCTGTCCCCATCGACACTCGACTGTTGGGAAAATGAAGCATGCATGATGAAACCAGCCGATAGGGTGTATCTTATGCACACGTGGGGGTGAAAAAAATACACACACATAAGCTGAAAGATGCATCATGACCGTTTCTGTATCGTTGATAACAGAGTTGTGTGTGTGTGTGTGTGTGTGTGTGTGTGTGTGTGTGTGGAAGAGAGCTGCACAAGTAACGATGTAAACAGTTTTAATGCAAAACAAATAGTTAACACCGAAAGTGACATTTTTACACGACCCTATCAGTTGTCGCAATTATGCTAGAAACAGATGGGAAATATAATTCTTATTAATTTATACAATTGTTATCTGTTGCAGACACAAAACAGACGGATGAAACTGGAACATCTGTTTTCTGCTGGGCTGCTCAAACATGTTGCGCTAAGGATTTAACTAGCAGCCGAAAATATATGAGTAATTATCCATTAAGGATAACATTGTAGTTCAACATTTGCTTTTCATCAACATCATGCACTCTGTATCGAATGTCACACAAATCAGCGTTTCAGAATAACTTCACATTATGACTCATTAAAATTGATGCTTCAATACTTATAGCCGTACCGTGTCATCATGCTCAAAGTGTTCTTAATATAACTCACAATAAAAAGCATGCAATTAACCAGTTCCATGACGACCTTGATCCACCGGCATTGTTTATACTAACACCAACAGGTTTGCATTTCGACAACGCATTCCACCTTCCGTGAAAGGCGTAAGCTCATCATCATTTGGTGAGTTTTTTTGTTGTATTTTTTATTTTCCTAACAGTCTCATTAAACCTACATTCCGACCATTTAGCAACCAGTGCCCCATGCTAATGAACTGCTTTTATGAGTTCCACCAGCAAAGAAGACAGTTATCATCAATGGGCTTCCCGCGACCATTCCGGAAACCGGCAATCCTATTTACTCAACAAACAATGCCAAAAGGCAAACTGTGCGAGCTGTACCGCTAAATGAAGCCACTGACAGTGGCATTGATGGGATGCGAGATGAGAAACAAGGGCGAAAAAAACACAGCTTCCCGAACGCACCCCAACATCGGTGTGTTGCCAGCGCATCGCGGAAGTTTACATTACCGGGACAGGATCAGCAAACGGTACGGTATCGGAGCAATCAGGGCAACGGTTTAGAATTGTTTAATGAAACGTAACTGCTGCCATGGAAACTATTGATCGATTCTAACGCTTTGGTACCGTACGGGCTGCTGGGATGGAGAGCAAAAAAAAAAAGCAAACAAATACTCACTTTCATAAAATGAGCAAACGTCTAATGTACATTGCAATCAATCTTCTTAAACGAAGCATTAGAAATGGTGCTACGCTCACTTGAGCGTCGGTAGTTTGTGCCGGAGTACGATAAGGTATAATGACAATCGAAGAGCAGATCGACAATCTCCCTAAGCTCTCTCTCTCTCTCTCTCTCTCTCTCTCTCTCTCTCTCTCTCTCTTTCTTTCTTTCTCTTTCGTTATCTAAAGACCGGTTCGAACATTGACCATCAGGAAGCCTCTCAACTAGTGTGGTTTGAAGTTTGATTGAAAATCAGAGCTAAAATTCAATTGAAAGACATAGAGAGTTTAAAGGTTTAAAATCGTTAGATGTTTACATAACTATCAAATGATTTATCAATTCGATTTAAAGCGACTTTGTATATTCAAGAGGAAAATAAAATAGGAAATAAATGATATTAAAGATGAAACCCATCAACTAGGAACCATTTTACTCCAATGCTCTCCCTCGTCACAGCGCTCCACCACAGTTATGGAAAGAAAGTAAGGAAAACGTGCAAAGCATAATCTCTTGAGCTATTGAAAACTTTTCCCATACCTCGTTTCTTGCCAACAAAACTTCCCCCTATGGTTAAAGCACAGCGATACGTTTTATTACCACATATTCAAAGTTTCACCGTCTAATAGAGAAGTAATACATCAAAAGATCCCTAATGGAACAGCTTAACGTAAAGGACAGCAACAAAATGGTTTGGTCCTGGGATGATGAAAATGTTGCATCAAACGACCAACGTCGAAGGGTAAGCTTCTTAATTTAACCCGGGGGAAAATAGCAGGCAAATTACTCCAGCAAACTATTTTAATTACTTTCGTATGTTTTATGCATTATTCAGTCTCAAGCAAGGAGTGTATCAGTAGTACAAGCTGTACTATCCTTGCTTCTACAATGATACGCAGACGAGCAGCACTGGTAAAATGGTGCCACTCTGCCATTCCAGACATCGGTTGATGGTGAATTGATGGAGCAAATTAAATTCTCAGCGTTTGTAATTAAACTATTCTCATGATTTCATTGTAAAGCTATACGGCAGCAGCCACAATTAGCTACAGATTCTTTGGCCCATTTTTTGTAAATAATGCAAATAGAATGGGTTGAATTACATTTCCGCATTTGTTCCTCTTCCAACCGCATTCTCGAGCGAGTGTGATAATAATATTTGCTGGTGTATCATTCCTTTACCGTCTAGCGAGCACAGCACATAACTTTAGGCTTGCTGCGTACAAGCTTTATTCTTATGTTCGATAGGTTTAATTGATTGGTGACGGTAAGATTTTGATTTTTCAAGCATCCATATAAGTTGGACCATTCAAGCAATGAGCAATGAAAAATAAGAAAGCTGTATAATTATTGGACAATGTAATGAAAGAGTTAAAAAACTGTATGAATAAAGTAAAAATGTGTATCAAACATATTGCCACACATTTCTTCTTCTATTTGGCGTAACGTCCTACGCGGACATGCCGGCCTATACAGGCTTTCAAGACGTTTTTCAATACCATGTAGCCGGATAGTGAGTCCTTACTACGGGGGGACGGTCCATTCCGGGCTTGATCCCATTACGGGCGTGTTATTGAGTCGTTCTAGTTGACGACTGTACCACGGGACCGCCCCAAAGCCAAACACAATATTTCCATTTTTGTTGTAATGTTCGCCGGCTTTGCTTCAAAACAACCAATCACACACGCACGTCAAAGATGATAAATATTTCTGCTCGTAATCTACCTGCGGAAACCATCAAAAATATTAATTCCATCACTGCATCACCCACCTACCACGGTCACCTGATTCCCGTTTCCAGGTACGCTTTCACTTTAGCATCACGCACCGACTCGTTCCACCAACAATGAACATTTTTTTCATAAATATTAAACGAATATTCACGCACGGAAGTCTTCGTTTGCAAAATGGAGCCAACAGCCACAGTCCGCACGCTGAATGTATCATAAAACAGGCATCATAAAGCGAGAACTCAACCATGAGGTAAAGATGCTCACATAATACGTGCATTGTCCTGTTACCCAGCAAACAGTGAAGCGAACCCGCCGAAACATCCTGCCGCAGCATCATGCTTGCTGTATCGGTGATGATTTCCGCTGGGATCAGCACTACGTCGTGCCGAGAAAGGCAGCAAAACAAAAATATCGCAATGTACAGCAAGGCGGAACCGGTTTGAATAAATATTCACTCTCAGAAACGCACGGAGACGGTGCGAGTCGGTTGACATACTTGAGGCAGCCGCAATTGACTGCCAGCGTAAATTGTGCCAAGTATTTGCATTTGCACCGGCAAGCGACGGCCCGGTGCCCGCTCGTTACCGGTACGGGCACACTAGTTTAAATTCACATTTGTGACGAAACGATTCGAAATGAACGCGCCCTGACGGTTACCGGCGGTGGGGAAAGGCGATCGGAATCGGCACCGTACAGCTGCTTATTGACGGCTCCGACGAAGCATATTCATTTTTGCATGAAAATATCGTCGGACCGCAAGATAGACCTTCGTTCAGGTACATAAATATTCATCTATCCAAATAAGTCACGTACAGCCCGGCACGCGAGATAACTGTATCTCTATCCTGGCGGTGTAGTGTTGCGAGTGTTGTTTGTTGTTGTTTTGCTGTGCCGCCTTTTTTCTACACTCCTTTCCCGCAGGGTTTAATAAATAATATGAATTTTATCTACGATCGTCTTCTTCCCTGGGTGGGCTGGTGGGTCGGGTTGGCTGCTGGGCACAACAAACTAAAGACAAATGATTTGCTTTTGCTGCTACTCTTTGCCGGGTGTTTCCGTTTACTGTATTAAACCATTGGCGAAACCGGAATTGATTTGGTATGCTCAACTGGCCGTTGTGAAGAATTGTGTAGGGTAGGCCGCGTGACAAAGATAAATATGGTTTCTTTTGTATTAAATGCTTTTCATGCAGTCTACTTCAATAGGACAAACATGAAAACATAATCAAATAAAGCAACAAGCACTTTGCAAAATGGTGAAACGAGAATCCTACTTACCATATATAGAAACGTGCTACACACAAACGCGTTACTAACACAATCACACACAGCCCTTTCCCGCTTCTTACAATTGGGTTGGATTTGGTTGTGTAAAGTGATTTGTCTACCTGCCAACATTTTGCAGTCCCGCGTCCTTACACTTACAGTCTCCAAACAGATGGAAAGAAATTGCCGATAAAATAAAATCAATTAGCTCGCCCCGAATTTACCCCCCACTGTATAAAATATTTCCACTTCCAAAAAACACGGAAACTTCGAGCTCGAAAGAAGCCGCTGGGGCTGCAGGCGAGCGAACCGGTGAAAGAAAATAAACATCGTCCCGCTTTGTGGGGCCTTGATCCGACACCGCACCTTGAGGAGAAAGAGAGCGAGAGGACGCTATTCGGGTACGTCCTCTCCTCAGAGAATTGGTGGCATTTTCGTTTTAAATCGATATCCCTCGGTGAATATATTTCTTTTCTGCGCACAAGCCCAGCCAGTAAAGTCCGTCGCCCACCGATGGTCGCGTATTTTATGGTGTTGGTAGCTCGTTTTTTTTTTGTTTCTTCTGCTCTACAATCACTCTCTCACACACACACACACATACACGAGAAATATCAAGCACTGCCTTAAAAATCTCCCCCTGCCTACCCAAATGCCCGGTGGGGTAGCATTTGCATTTATATTAGAGTATAAAACGAGTGTTGAATTCAATTTAGATTTTATCGGTTACCACATATTTTCCAACCTCGGAACCCGCTACGGTTGCCCCACAGACCTAAATCGGCTTGACCTTGACGCAGTATATTGGCCATGGTGTTTGATCATATTTTCCGATGGCGACTTCTCGAGCCATCCGGCTCGATGGAGAATGCATAACTATGAAAATGTCGAAAAAATGAGCCCCCGGTCTGTAACACGTATCGCTGAAATAAGTTACATTTTAAGCATCTTAACATTTACAGCGCATTTCTCCGGTTATGAAATACCAAAAGAAACCCAGCCAGGTGAACGTTTATTTCTCACTTGAGCAAACTTTTCAATATTGAAGAGCGTCGTGAGCAAATGGGTCGGAAAAACCATTCTACGGTCGCTTGCAACACATTCCGGTAGCAAAGCAACAACAATCAGTCCGGCGCGTTTCTCAAGCATCCCTAAGCTCTACCCTCGCTGATGAATTCCTCCGAAGCTCATCAGCAACACATTACCGCTCGCCACATCAAACCCGTGTTACCCTGCCAGCCCAGTTCTCCACGGTCTCGGTAAATGATGGGTAATACATACATTCGCAAACCGTACCCACCCCCACCCAGCAGATGGCAATTTTCCCACTCGCTACATTCGGCCAGATCTAATTGCGTAGCTCTAAGCCGGTTAACAACCGATCGGCCATTGATTAGTGCCGCTTAGCTGCAATCACGGATGCGGGTGCGTGGCTGTGTGAGGCGGGAGAAGGAGTGGGTGGAGGAAATGGTGCTATAACAACTTCGTGAACAATGGGTAGTTTCATTGAAACTCGAACCCATTACAATACTGTGCGATAAAAGGGTTCAGGTAGGCTGAATTATACACACAATTTCCTCGTTTTATTATTAGTTGAGTTTCTAAACTATTTATTTTCAGAGTATCATAACAAATTCACCTATTTTTCTGTTGTTTATAGGAACATTAAAATTATTACTAAAAATGTATGCAACATAGAACAAAAACTGAGCCTCACTACTTCACATTTTATAAATAGATTATGTATAGTTTTAAAATTCCATTCAACGGTTAGTTTACACTTTTGGACAGTGGCTCAACGTTCTCATTTTATTGCTCAACAGAGCAAGGGGATTAAATAAAATATTTTGTCTTCAACCGCTCACCTTATACTTTCTAGAGCAACTAAGCTTTCTGTAACTGATTGTTTCTTCCCTCCTCTTTTTCATACAATTATTGTAGTATTATTTTAATGATTTCATGATTTTATGTTCATGATATTGACAATTCCTGTCCTGACTATACAACAATCACTGTTATTTTTACAATCTTATCAGCACGCTTATTCAAATGTATTTTTTGTTTAAAAGCGGTCTACAACTGGTGAATGTATCAACATTTTAATGAAGAAAAATAAACTATTCACTTTACAAAACGATTCTACTCAGCCGTATGCAAATCATCTGTCCCAATATTCGCGCCAAAACATAAAAAAAAACAACCCAAACGCGATACTTTACGACAGTATTTGCAACAGCTCATACAGAAACTTTTGCATCCCATGTGGTATCAGCGGAACAGCACAAAGCTTTCGCAAGCCCTCACACACACACACACACACACACGCTCGTGGCAATCCCGAAACCGTACAGTCAACACACGTCAAACTTCCATTTCAGCTTCCACCGCCAGAAAAAGAGATCAAAATCATTGCAACCTCCTCCCCCCTCAACACCATTTAGCTGCCAATTCAATAGATCCACCCGAGGGAACAACGAACAGCAGCGAGAAGCGAAGAACAAAACGAACCTCATCTTGATATACTCTAATTGTTTTCAGTGCTTTCAAACTTACGTGCATGCATACAAAAGCGAGCGCCCTAAACAAACACGCTGCCCATCCCGGGACCGTTCCCGTGCCCATCTTCCTGCGCTGCCGGGTCGATCGATTTCTCCTCCCCGTTCGGTGGCACCGGGAGCTTTGGTGTCTCGGGATGTTTTGGGGGCGTCTATTGAAATTAGCATATTTTCAACATTTCACTCGCAGCCCCGAATCGACACATTCACTTTCAGCGTGAATGCGTTAGTGTGCGTGTATGATCGACAACGTACCAGCCCCACTTGGCCACTTGGTTGTTTTACAGCTTTTCTTTTTCCTTCTATTTCTCTACACACACACACACACGTGCGATCCGCATATCCGCCTGGTTGTGTGCTGGATTTTGTTTGAGTTTCTCCCATTTGCTATTTTTTTTGTTTTGTTTTTTTTTTTTTGTTTTGCTTCTCCCTATTTTCATTCCGTTCCGCCTTTTTTGTTTTCCCCTGATCGACTTTTGAAGGCTCATTTTGCCGGCCAGAGATTGCAGGCAGTGGGGGATGATTTTGCGTTCCTTTCAGATCACAGGCGAGCAGCTTGTTTGAACACTCCCGGCGCTTTCCGCCACCGTCGCGCCCCGCTAAAGGAACCGCACGCAGTGAAGCGAGCGGTTGCGGTTACCGGTTTTCTACAAACGCGCTTTATTACCGCCGTTTGAATTCCACCCACCCCGGAAGCACGGTGCGGTGCCATTCGAGCGCTTTTCCAAATCTCAACCGCTTGCCGCTGCGAACGGCACCCGGGCAGTGAAGATAGAACGAATTAAGTTCGGTGGTTTCGGGTACCGAAAACGAACTACCATTGAACGTTGGCTTTGTAACGAAGCGTCGTTGCACAGAATGAATGGCAGCAGTAGCAGCAGCAAAAAAAATCGCACGAAACAAGTGAAAAGGGCACAGAAATCAAACGGAAGTCAAAGAAGTGGAAAGAATTCGCCGCTTCTCGCCTGGCAAAGGAAGCTCGTTTGATGAGTGCCGGTGGAGCCTGCTCTGCACATTTACACAAACACAGTGACACGCACATGCCGATAGGCTGGAGAGAATAAACTGTAGCAACGATCAAAAGGATTACTCACCGGAAACAGTTGGCGAAGCATCATCGACCGAATGAAGATGAGCGGGCGGTTTAGCTTCTTTTTTCTTCTTCTTCCTATTCTAATACAGCGCTCTGGGTAGGGAATAGAATCAAAGCCATTGGTGAAAGTAGCGAGATTTCATGATTACTTTCGAATTTCCCGCCTTGTTCAACCGCCCTGGATTACGGGGTCGGTACCGGTGGCGGTAGCAGCACCATTTCTAGCCGGCAACGGCAAAATGTGTTGGTACAGGATAAACAGAAACGTTAACCTCGATCCTAAACGTGAGTGATGAAATTGGATTAGCAGACGAGACGGTAAAATACGTCAGCACACCCACACACACACACATATAATACCGGGCAGTGCTGAAAGGAATTACAATAGTGGAGCTCGCCTGCTGCCGCTCAACCGCACGCTGAGTCTCGCGCATAACAAGACACTCGACAAAGCACCCAGCGATGATTACGCGCTTGTGCTATCGGAGAGGAGGATAGACAATCTAAGCGGTAAAAGTTACGCCATCTGTAATGGCAAAAGGCAAGAATGTGCCACAGAAAATCCTGGTTGGTATGGTAACGAAATCCGTATCGTTTATTCTGAAATGATTATCTTTATCTTCAGCTTGCATGGATGGGTGACACATTTTACTCGAAAAATAGTATGATGCAATGTGCTTTATCGATCTTTTTCACAGTTGTACTAATGGTTTTACCTGGATTTCATCAACGTTTCATCATCTCATCACTATCCTTAGATTTTAGAGTCAGTTTAGGACATATAATCCAAGCATTTAAGGGTTAAGCGATTGTTCAATAGCCGCGTTTTCACAGCACATATTCTAGAATATATCTATCAAACACACTTTTCCATTCATGGGTAACAAAAATTTGCTTGCAATCTTTTGACAATTCGAGAGAAAATCTTGTTTACTCGTGGTTTAACATTAGTTTTCGCTAGCTTCTAATACTCAAGTGTTCATTTCTTACAACAAGAACCAGTAGTTTACTCAATTTTTTGTTAAATTACGATAATTTTATCCGATGAAGATTCGTGATGTGTGAACGCAAAAATACAAACAAATAACCTTGTTTCCACGGAACGATTACTGCTTGAAAACTTCTGCCATCATCACCGTCTCCCATGGCAATGGAAAATCGAGCAGAGTTCGGTGAATCTTTTTCCTGTAATTTTTGCAATCCGCACAAAGTGAGTTGATATATCAGGTGGACTTATCCAGTCCAATTTGACGTCTAAAATCGAAAATAGGAAGAAGACCTGGTTTGACATTGAGATCCATAGCAAACTGAATACTTTGATGATTGTTCTATATGCTTTTTTATAAATCTATCCTAAATTTTCACAATTTTACACGATATTTCAGAGCAATCAGATGTCTGTTGAATGAAACAAATGGATATATGTGCAGGCACTCTGATAAGTTCCTTACTTTAAGTATGGATAGCGTATTTGGTTCGGTTGGTACACTGCTACTTGCTTGCTGGCTGAACAGATTCAATAATTGTAGCCTATATATAAGATTTGGCGAAGGAAATGTTTTGTTGGAATCCAGTAATCTTCAGATCATCGTTTTAATCCAGGAAGTGGCCGTCACGTAGGCTTCTTTTTTCGTGCTACGCCTGAGTAAAAGCACATACCATTACTGCAAGATACCGTTTAAACTTCAAGGCATATTAGATTTTGTTATGGCACAAACTGTCGAATTGTGTGTCGATGTATTCGTGAGGAAGAACACCATAAGCCCACCTGATATACAGCCGTACCGGCGAACTCGTTCGTTCCTGGGAACGTTCGCCGCGACGCTCATTTTCACTCATTTCATAGCCCTCTAGATCTAAAATTAGAAAACCGTATAGATTTTGTACTGGCCAACCTAGTGGTACAACCCTGTCCACTCATGAGCAACGAATGTTTCTCGTCGAACGAGTTCGCCGGTACGGCTGAT
>AXCO02007430.1:0-14766 GCA_000473525.2 Anopheles melas | reverse complement strand
CTCGTCCTGGCGTGTGTGCCAGTGCCCCATTCTAACGCCAAGTGTTGTCAAGGACAGATGGGTTTTGCTGGGTTGGTGATAATTGTGAAGAATTCAGTGCCAACGTTTGTTGAGTGAGTTGTTCCGCAAAGTGTTTTTCTCTCTAAATTTCCACTTCCATTTTCCACGCCAGTCCTAGTCGCCCCAATCGCTTGTAGCTGCTGCACCTGCGGGAACCAAAGTGTACCAAAGTGTGTCCGACGTCGCCAAGTGTGTCGTACTAAAAGCGGAGTGTGTGCATGTAAAGGTGCGTGCGCGTGTGTTTCGGGCGGTTTGAAAAGTTCGTTTTCAAAAGCAGAAAAAAAAGTACAACGCAAACAAAAAGAAGTGTAAAGTTTTGCTCTGGTGGCACAAACTCGGAGAAAGAAGAAATATCGCGAGGATGCACGAGGAAGCCACCTCAACGGCTAGCTCGTCCACGACCTCCCCGCCCGAAACGTCCTCGTCCTCGAACATTGTGTACCCGAACGGCGACCCCATGCTGCTGTCCACCTCGCCCACACCCGGCCCGGGTGTGCCTTCCTCCTCGTCCTCCTCCGCCTCCTCCTCCTCTACGTCGTCGTCCACGTCCGCCACCGCTAACCTGTACGAGGCGGTGGACCAGCAGGAGCTGCTACTCTCCAACAGTCATCACAGTGCGGCCTTCCACGGCCACCAGCATCAAATTCAGCAGCAAATGCACCACCAGCAACATTCCCAGCAAGCGTTACAGCACGTAACGCCCAACCTGACAGCAGTGGGTACCAAAATCATCGTTAGCGGAGGTGTGCATCATACCATGCAGCAGCAGCATCATCTGTCGCACGAACATCAGACGCATCATCAACATCAAACGCAACATCACAGCCATCACAACCACCTGCAGCAGCAGCACCACCACCACCATCCGTTACACCATGTACAGACGCAGCAGCACCATCAGCCAAGTTCCTCCACGAACGTGATCGTTCCGGGCACGAGCCACGGCTCGCCACCTCTGCTCGTTCAGGCCAGCTCGAGCGGCGTCTCCGACCTGCTGCTCGGGCAGGATCCGATAACGACGACCACCGTGGCGGCGGCGGCGGCGACCGGTACCACCACCCTGCTCGCGCTGTCCCCGGACGACGTGGTGGAATCGGTCATCGATGGGCGGGTCGTGACGGCCACGGAGGAGGACACACTGCTCAGCAGTCTGGCCGGCACGACGACGACCGACGGTGGTGGTGTGGTGGTGGACGAGGTCGATGATCACGTCGTCTCGATGGTCGGTGCCGATGGGACGCTACTGGGGTGTGGTGACACACTGCAAGCGGTGTCCACACACCACTCTCATCACCATCAGCAGCACCATCTTCATCATCAGCAGCAGCCCAGCTCTTCGTCCAGTATTACGATCGTCACGGAAGAGTCCATCCTTCCGCTGGCGGTGACGTCGGCAGCATCGTCGTGCGTCCTGGCGGCCGTTACTACCCGCCGTTCGCCCGCCTCGTCCACGTCCGGTTCGTCCACACCGGCCGCATCGTCCTCCGGTGCGGTGCCGATGTCCTCGGGCGGCACGATCGGCAGCAGCCCGTCGTCGTCCACCAGCGCCACGACGGCCGTTGCGGTTGCGACCGTCGGGAGCAGTGGTGGGGCGCACACCGGGGCCGCTTGCGGGTCGTCATCGGCGCCGTCGGCGGCGGCTGGCATCGTTATGTCCGCCCTGGCGGTTCATAACGATGCTGCTGCCGCCCACCTGACCGAGGCGATCGAGATCAACATCCCGGAGGAGGAAGACGGTTGCAGCTACGGCGAGGATTCGGACGGTAAGTGAACCATATTTTTTCATTTTATTTTATATACTTTTTGGTTTTGTAAATTGCAATTTGTTTTGCAAATCACTAACCGTTCCTTAGCCGTTTCCACCGTTTCGATTGCGAATGCGACTGTCGGCGATTGTGTAAGTGAAGGGAAATCGTTATTCCTACAACAAAATACATTTTAAGTATCAGATCGGAAAATCGGGAAAAGAGATTACAGTAACTAACTTTAAGTAGTGTATACATTTTATGAATAAAAAAGAATTCAGCATATCAGAATCTGTTTAACCTGTAATTAATGCTCTGTCAAATATATCCATTTTAATTTATTCACAAACTGTTCTCTCTGTGGCAAGGTCCATAAATTACTACAGGTCAGCCCGTCTAGTGTACTTTGACATTTTCATTTGACAACTAGGGAGTCCAAAGTTACTTAGCAACTCATACAAAGTCGTTATCAAACCTATATCCCTGTCTGCCAATCTCCATATAAATCTCCATCCATCTTGGCTCCCAAAATCTGAGCTAAGGACCCACCTGTAGTCTATCTAGGTACCTTGGGCTGTGGCTGATTTACAAAACATGCTAGCTCTGCAACCTTAGTATACATTCTTAGTAGTATGTACAAGGAACATTAATATACAGGTTGTCCCCGAGATACGCTGATAATGCGGACCTAAAAGAAAACGCGTATCCTAAAGATGTATGTTGAAATTTTCCTTTTTCTGCCAAAAAATTCGTATAATTTTGTTTGAAGTAGATGGGCTTTATATACTAGATCAATTATTTGATATGATTCCGACTCAAGACTACAATATTGTAACTTTTTGAGAAGGTTTTAAAACTCCATCAAAAGTGAATTTGCTTTACATTTGACAATTGATGTGTCTCAGATCACTACAATTTGCTCAAGTAACTGTCAAATTTGTAAAACCGCGTATCTCGCGTAACCGCGTGCCTCCGAATCTGTGTACAAGAGGTACCTCGCGTATCTCGGGGACTTTCTGTATAGTTCTTTACTTTAGGGCTTAGAACTGTATTGAATTTTGAAAAGTCTCGATAGCGAAAGTCGCTCATTTCACTAAAATGTGTTGAGTTTGCTGCCTTTTCTTCCATTTTTGGTTTATTTCATACTCCGTTATTCTCCGTGATGAGGAAAACGCGACCAACTGTAAAGTACAAATTTAATAGCTATGGTATGCAATCACATTTCTTACAGTGAGGTCCTTCTGTAATATCCTTGCCCAAAGGATTGAAATTGATAAATTCATTTAATTCTTTTTGGCATAATTCGTTTTTGAGGATATAACAGTCCGATTAAGTTTTGGTCAAATGGAGATCTGATTTGAGGACAGGCTTGTTGATGGCCCGTACACTATCGACTGCACTAACACGAGCGACGTATGTTCATTCGTTCTGAAGCTATATGAATTAAAACATACAAAGATAGATTTCAATCAACATGTATAGAGCTCCACAAATTCACTTTGCTATCTATTCTCCCATGAATAACAAGCTGTGAATTCATAGAGCTCTTGTTTAACCCAAAATGTGTTGGAATCTCTTTTTTTTCAAGCGCTCTATGCGTTGGTGACGTACCTAATGGCCTTGTAAGCATTAGCTCCCGTGATTTACTGTCCTGTTTATTTCCAATCTCTCCGGGGAGTCTAGCGGAGCTTAGGGAAATTGGATTTACTTCTTTTAACAGCAAAACTACCAACGATGGGTGTGCTTCTGGATGTATGCATGCTTTTTCCACATCCTCCAGCTCCAACAGAGAAAAGGCAGCAAGAGCTCGATAAGGCTAGGCTAGAAATGTAAAATAACTAGAAAAAACGCTCAATTTACAACCATTTTGAGAGAGAGAGAGCTAGAGAGAAAGAGCGGTGAAGAGCGAGCTAGAGAGGACAAATGGCGTCAAATTGTGGAAGTGTGAATTAAAATCGTTTTACCCAAGGAAGGAGCAAACTGCAGCAAATGGCGCAAAGCAATAGCCACAGTTTCGGTACATTTAGTTGTCGCTTCTGGGTATGGGGTGGGTTTTATTGGCTAGGAATTTTCATCTAACGCGCGCGGCGCCACACACTAAAACCATATTTATTGCGATAAAGCTGCTTCCGGTCCGGTTAGTTGTTGTAGTTGCTGTTGGGGCCGCGGTCGGTTTCGGTTTCCATAAATAGACCGCTCCCGGAGCCGTAGTTTCGTCCAGTCCACCGGGGTGTGCTTCCCCAGGCCCAGTGCTGAGAGTGAGCAGACCACACACATATATGCCATCATCCAGCGCTGTATGTAACACACCGTATGGTGGTGCTGGGAGATCGATACCGGGGCACGAAAAGGCAATATCCCTGGCCATGACTGGCACGCGAGCTCTCGAGATCGCGAGTTTTTTTTTGTTTGTACGGAACGGTAAGCTGGGGACGGTGTAGCTGCGGCGTACGTCCTAGCGCGAGCAAATGAACCTTGCCCTAGTGGCAGTGTACCCAAAACCCTAACCTCAATACTAACGTTGAACTTGACACTTTCGGCACCGGACGGTCCTGCTCGGGGGCTCGTTTCTGGGGGCGAAGGGGCGAAGTAACACCGTCTCTTCCTGACCTCTGGATTCGTTCTCGCGTTAGGCTACGGCTGTTGGAATGCGTGTGTATGCATGCGAGAGTTTCCACCAACACCAACACTCGGGCCTCGTTATTCCAGTCAACTCTGTTGGACGGCTTTTTTCCGGATGTGTCTGTATGTGTGTGTTGGCTCATGTGAGCTCTGTGCTGCCATGGAAATGGTCCTGCGTGGAACAAGTCCAACTGCGGTATGTACATAGCCGCTCCATCGCTCTGTAACACATACACACCTACATACACAAAAACACGCTGGAAATGGGCACTAGATTTTCCCAACCCCGTGTTCGATCCCGATACGGCAACCGTTTCGGTACGGGACCAGTTTGTATCTCTTTGTTGCTAACCGAAACCGAAAGTAGGTCAGCGACGTTTCCCCATGCGGCACCGCGTCCACCGACCTGCTGCTGCTGCATCCTGGTGTGGGGAATGCTTTCCACGTGGAAAGGAATGGACTTTGGCTGCCTGGGGGGGGGGGGGTCTTTCTGGATTTGTACATTGACCTAGTAGTGGAAGGGTTTGTGCGTCATCACACTTTTCGGGAATCGGGATTTTATCTAGTTGTCCGGTGCTCCAAATTTTACTTCCGGAAGAACTTGACCTATCTGTACGAACTGATCTTTGTGATTGTTATGCAAAGCTGAAGTTACGCTCCGGATGTATGTAGCATATGGGTGACCTTTTTTTGACAGTATGTTATGTATTGTTGTGTTGTGAACTTAACCTATTTCTATTGAGGAATTCAAACTGTGTGTGTACTTCTAATCTACATTATAAAAACTGTCTGCTTGACATTCAAATACTCCAGAATATTCATTCTTATCAACAGCCTGACCATACCCATTAGTACATATAACGCTTCTTTTTTGACAGTTGGCCGTAACGCTTGTCAGCGTGCGGTCGGTAGTGTATGCGTTAGCTGTAACGCCACCAACGAAAAGCACTACGAACTGACAACAGCGTTCATGTTGAGGAAGTAAATAACCGTCCGCCCGTGCCCTAGACCCGAGCGGCATAAAGGGCACTTACTTGACCTTAACCAATATCCTTCGCACGGGTGTGTAGGCAGGTTCGGTTTTTGTTTGTCCTCTCCGTAGCGACCCAAATCTACTACCCTAATGTCCCTGTGTGTGTGTGTGTGTAGTTTCGTCGTCTGCGCATGTCCCATGGAAGCGAGTATTAGTGCCGGATGAGTATGGGAAAGCGCGCGTGTGGTACTATGCCTCCGGCATGCGGGGGCTACTGATGGGGAGGAAACCTATGAAAAACGTGCCGCCGACCTAACACAAGGACCTTTTGCATGTGCGCGGAGGCTCGAGCCGCCCGAGCGATCATCATCATCATCATTCTCTTATCAGAAGGGGGAGTTCGTTGCTTACTTTCTCGCTCGCTCCGCGTGCGAGCAGACTCCGCCTCTTTTGATGCGCGCGTGGCACTAATCGCTTGGCCGTGTGCGGGTGTATGATGCAATCGAAAGGGTGGCCCAAGAGCGCTCGTGCGCGTGTATCTGTGCGAGAGCACTCTTCACTCTCTCCACCTGCTGCGTGGTGGTGACCTACTTTTCCTATCACTAAATGCAATCGTGTCTCGATTTCCGGCAAAAGTCAGGAAGGGAGAACTTGTGCGCGATGATGGTGGTGTGCTGAAAGCGAAGGGGTTTGTTCGTTTCTTTTTAGAGGAGTGTAGAGCCCAATCGTGAGCAAATCTCCCGGTCATATCCGTTTTGTGTGTCTCTGTGTGCGCCCTTTTCTGCCTCTCCGTTTGGTGCAGGATTTGTGTACTACAAATCATGTAATCATTCATCGCAACCGCTCGTCGGTGCAATGATTTCATTTGCTACTACCACAAGTCACCTGCTCTCCACGGATGACCTAGTTCTGGCTAGGCGGGGCAGAAGCGTGCTTAAGACCAAGTGATTGATTTTTAATATCCATTTCCTAATGCGCCAGGATAATTGAAATCCTGGCTCACCCGGCCATTTTTTCAACATCGGTAGTTGGGCGGCGTGACGTGGCTTGATGGAAGCCTCCAGGAGGACGGCAAATGCAATAACAATGCCAGCAGCAACACCTGTTGATAGTGCAGTTGCACGTGTATTGCATTCTGTGGGCATGTGGAAAAAGAGGTTCTAACCTACATTCGTGTTCTAAAATACGTTCGTCGTCTGTTAGCACTAATTTTGTAGAATCATTTATGTAATGTAGAAATAGAAGTGAATCTCATGAATTCTTCTAAATGTCGAAATGTCTCCATTCCTCAGCAACTTATAGCTTCTCAGTATTGGTCAACATGATGGTGAAATTAAATAATTTTAGTTATTAGTCATTAGTGTTAGTCAACAGGCTGAATTAGTACTTTATATGCGTGTTCGACAACCCTAATTTTAGAACAGTAGCTTCAAATATTAATTAATTGATAATGTTTGTATTCTATTATTTGTTAGATTTTATGCCAGCATTGTCAAAGAGTATCTATGAAGGGAGCCTCAAATATAGCTGATATCTGGTGTTATGCTTGAGAAAAACTAGATGTCCGGCTTAGGGTGGCCATCACTGTGTATAATTTTCTCAGCTTGATCGGTGGTAGTTGATTTATTTTTCGTTTTGTTGTGCAAAATATTGTTATGTGCAACAATATTGTTTCACACCATACTGAAGTAGTTGATACAGAAAAGGGGTTTTATGTATTGGTTGTTCAGTAAGTTAATAAGTATTACTAAGTGATAATGAACATTATGAAGCGTTAAACTGCATTTTGTCTATTTCTACTGCTCGGTCTCTCTCTTGATTGTCGTCTTCCTCCTCATTCTTCTTCTTCTTCTTCTTCTTCTTCTTCTTCTTCTTCTTCTTTTGGCTCAACAACCGTCGTCGGTCAAGGTCTGCGCCTGTATCACTTGTGGGGTTGGTTTTCAGTGACTTTTGGATTACAGGATAGTCAGTCCTACGTCCTACGCGGCACGGTCTATTCGGGGCTTGAACTCATGACGGGCATGTTTTTAAGTCGTACGAGTTGACGACTGTACCATGAGACCGGCTTCTCTCTTGATTGTACTTTAGCTATTTATCTGTTAAATATTATGAATGGAGAATAAAACCAAATTAAATTCATTCCCATAATTTCAAATTAAATCTACGAAGTGGACGATATAGTACACTTTACTATGGTCCTATGAGTCAGGCAAAGATTTCGGAAATAAAAGTCCCCGAAAACCGATCGAAAGTTTGCGCTGTAGAGTCTACAATAAACATTATTTTTCTTAATTTTAGATTTTATTTGAACTAATTATTATTCCACTAATTTGTGTAATGATTGTTATTTAGTTGCTTTACGTATGGGATTTTTGAAATTATTTCATTATTATCATAGTGATTTGAAGCCCAATTTAGTGCCTTAGGGTCGAATCTACTAGGCTGCTGCTAATCTCAATATTTTGCCTTGCTTATTAGTTTTCTATCTTAATTTCCTCCTTCTTTAATTGTATTCATTTGTTAGCTGTCTTGCCTTATATTGAACAAGTTAGAGCAAAAAAAAGGAAGCCTATCGCTGAACACTCCACATCCCAATCGATTTTACATGTAAACAGCGTTCGTTCCACTTCCTGCCATAATTCTCGTCTAATTGCTAGGAAAGAGGTCTCAGCTTCTTTTTTTTTCTACACGGATGCGCGCCTCTGTGTGTGTGTGTGTGTAGCTGTGTGCCTGTATGTGGGGATCATCACGTGCATCTCCCCTTCCGGGTGGTTGCTGGCTCTTTGTTTGTGCGATCCCAAACCCAAAATCACCACTTCTCCTTGTTTCGCTTTCGGCATTTCTGATGACTGACTGCGCAAGCACGCGTTGAGCAGGCAGGAATTCACTTTCGTCGGGCCGGTTTCTCAAGAACCGGGACCGGTTTTTCCCCCTTACTTTTTTTCTGGTTACGCGCAAACACGCCATGTTTCTCCCCTCGCCGCGTAGCGTTCGTTCGCGCATTCTGCGAGCCGGCGGCGAGTTCGCGCGATCCGCTATGCTGATGCCTTTCGTTAGAATGAATGGAGCAGAGGGTGCCTACTACATCTTTGCGCTTTGTTTCGGTTCCTGGAAGGAAGATTTGTAGGCAATTTCTTAGCGATCAAAAGAAGAGAAAAAAATAACACACACACACATACACACAGACTGGTGTAAATGTGGCATGAAAGAGCATACAAACACACAAAGGAACCGCAGTGAGAAACGTATGAGGCCGAAGACTAGAGCAATAAATGAAGCTGGATCGATCTTTGCCAACTTCCGGGTCGCACCAGGCTTGCAGTGGGGTAATGTAGGGAGTGAGGTAATGTGTATGGAACATAAAATTAACGGCGCTATGAGCAGAAATGGGGGAATCAAAACATAGAACCAAACTACGCTACGGATTGGGGCGTGTTCTTGTTTGTGGGGAGTTTTCTGTGCGAACCTTTTCTGTTTTCGCTTGTTGTGTCGTTTGTTTTTATATTTGGAGGAAAAGTGAAACTAAAATAAGATTTTCTATTGCAAGCATTCGAGGCTTTAGCACAACCACTTCAATCACGACTGTTTGCCTCATTTCGATGACAAAATAAGCTGAAAAGCGACTAGAAAGTGTAGCTTTTGCTTTTCCGATTCGAGGATGGGACAATAAATCGATACTACTGACGAAAATAAACTACTCACACGAAGGGGAGGGGACCTGCTTTAAATAATGGTATTCCATCCCCTACACGGCTGCCGGCGCTGCCGCTCGAACCAAGGGAAGGGATGCCGTGCCCAAGGGACATTAACGAATGTAGCGTTATGTAAACCATTTGACGTAAACCATTTTATGGTGTATATATAGCGTAAAAGAAAGCAAAATGGTTGCTGTCTGATGTGAATGTTACGAATGTAACATCCTTCGTTTGGTAAATTACAACTTACCATAATTATTGTACTCTAAAAACATGTAAACAATGTTTGACAATCATCATAATGTGTTGCAAAACTGTCAACTTCTTTCGCTTAAGTTAAAAGCCATCTTATCTCTACGTAAAGCTCCCTGCAAGAGCGTCCTTTTATTGCCGTTCGTTTGCATTGAATGTGCATTAAGCGTTGGCTCTGCGGTGTGATCCTTGGCGACGACAACATCTCCACCCCACATTTGGTATGCATATGCCGGAGACCGGAGACAATGGAACCTGCATTGACAATCCGGTGGTTGTTGTGCCGGCGAATGCATTTTCAAACTCCAATGCATGCGTCTGTTGATCCCGAGAGGCTTAGATATGGAAAACCGTCTGGTGCGACTTGTGCGCGCTATGTGGTGTCGCCCAGCTGGAAGAGAGGATCTTGCAGCGCATACGTTGGATGTTGAAATTATGCAATGCAATGTAGAGGAAGGATGTAGACAAGAAAAAGCTGGTAGCACTTGTAAAATTTCCAGTTTTATTACCCGTTTTATGAGCCACAAATATCATCCAGTGAGGATGCAACCAGAGCTGAGTTGTTTTCTTTTTCTACAATCAGAGAGAGAGAGCACCGTTCTTCAGCAGCAGCAACAGCAAACACGTCTCGATGGGGTGTCTTGCTTTGCTTCAAGTCCTACCCTACAATGCCTGTCGGTCTACCCTTTACCCAGCTTCTAGCGCGGCTTGATTTTCAAGGTGAACCGGTAGCTGTTTGCCGGTTTGTTTCGCGGTCCAGTGCTTCTTCGCAAGTCTTCGGGCTCTCTCTTCCTCGTTCGCAACAACGCGCACCCCGCAGTTGGGTTCGCACCACCACCACTACCACCAACTGGCCTGCTAGAGCCTGTGTGGCAGAGGCGAATGTGTGTTGTTTGGTCAAAAACTGGAGTGTGGTACGCTAAAACGAAACGATAGGGTGGAGGATTTTGCACAGTGATGCGATCAGCGCAGGCTGCAGCAATATGTAAACAGATGCAAGCACATATTCATATCGTTGTCTGCACTTGATTTTGATGCGATTGCGATGTAAAGGCCTTCTTATTCATGATGAAAATACTGAAAATATAGATAGATGCATGTATTTTTTTGATATGTAATTATTTAACAAAAATTTTATGTTTTAATTTTTGACCAAATCTACTTCCTCTCTGATTTAGTCCATAGTGATAAACTGTTCTAGTAAGTGTGAGGTCGGCATGACACTATTTCGTAAGCAAGACACACATCAACACTACACATTGCTAGGCATTCGGACACCTTGTTCTTAGTTGTATTCCATTAGAGGTGATGATTTACCTAAACAAATAACCATTAGATACTCATTTCGATTAATTAGCAACGCAATAATAAAAATAAAACAATCCTGCTAGAGAACAGCTCCTAGCCGGCCCAATTGGTTGGCCCAAGAAGCCGCAGCGCTTGGGGCAGCGTCGATGCTGTGACGATGACTACGACCAACAGTGGCGAAGTTACTACACTCATACCCAACTCACCCCGAGGCGGTGGCACACTATTTCCTCGTGCGACACGAGCGCACAAAAACGTCCACTAGCCGCGGCGATTAGGGGTGGCTTTTCCAACTCGCGATTGTTGTCTTTGTCGTTGTTATTTCCGCCGTACAGATTGGCGGGCGCAGTGATGCTAGTCATGGCACACACCGTGAGCCGAGAGCTCAGAGAAACAACAAACCTTTACCCAGCGTTCCTTGCCCGAAGCGCACTCTACGTTACCGTTTCCCTTCTACCCCGCACTACCTAGGGCAACCTGCTTCAAGCGTGTAGTGGTTGATGGGCGCCCCGTAGTGGAATGATTTTATTTGCTGTGTGGAGCGGCACAGCGCGGGATTTTTGTGTGTGAGCAGACTAGTAAAATGGTTGAAGAATGTTGTGAATCGGAATCTTTTTTTCTGGAAATTTCATGAATATAGCAAAATTGTTGAGCAGTTTATATTTGAAATTTATTTATATATAGACCATAGTGCTGGTGTGTTCTATAACACGCTTTGTTTAATAAAATGTGTTAAGGATGCAAAGAACTTCAATAATACCGGCGTAAGAGTTCATAAACAAAAATGTAAGAAATGAACAATTAATTTTAATTAATTTGATGCTGTTGTAAAAATGGTAAATTTATCAAGCTTTGGTAGAGTTAAATTTCTAGTAAAAATTTAAAGGAAACTTCACAAAATTGTCTTGAATGAACTAGAAATATTTAAAAAAAATATGCAAAATCGTTCAACTGTTAACATGTTCTCCATCATGGTGCTGTTACTGCGAACGAACGGTTCGTGTACTCGCTACACTAGTTTATGCCGTTTCGCCTAGGTGGCGCTGCAGTAAAGCGTTTCTCTCGTTGTGCTGAAGCGTTTCCAATGGAGCTGGAGGAACAATTCTCATTTTGTGTTACATTCTTCATCCATAAGGAAGGGGAAAAATAAATGATTTTATCGATGTATGAATAGTGAGTTTTGTCTGTGAAGCAATTAAAGAGTTGTTTAATTGATTTAGCTTTTATATGAATTTAGCAGCAGCACTAAATGTTGTTTTATAAAAAAAATCTAAATCCAATCACGAAATCGAACTCCCTTTTTTTTCTTCCAAATGTTCATTTGAGCAATACATTTCATAAAAATGTGTTTCCAAACGAACAATTTGAAGCCAAATAGCATAAATGTTTGAATATTTTGTCCAAAGGAAGAGGTATCGTTTTCCCTCTCTCTCTCTGTGTGTCATACATATTCACTTGCAGCAGTGTACAATTAATTCCATCAGGTGTGAAGCAAATCAGCCGTGGCAGTGTTTTATGCTAATGCGAACCATTTGCAACCACTACGCTGGGTCGCTGTGGCTTCGTTCGCGGGGTTTCAATTGTATTGCGCTGATTGCGGTACCGTACTAACCCTCCTGCCGAGCTCGAATCCTTCCGTTTAGGTGTTTTGCTTAAGCCTTTCCCTGCTAACACGCGACCGGGCTGAGTGAAAAATCCATACACAGGGTCGCACAGCCGCATTGAAGCGGCAGCACACGAGCGGTACTGCCTGTAACGGCAGCAGCAGCACTATCGGTGTTAGTGGGTCACCTCGTAACCGTGAACTAGTAACGAATCTGCCAGATGTAAACCATCCTGCGACCGGTTGACCGGTGGAGCCGTGTCACCACCACTACCACACCGTTGTCAGGATTCATACCGGGGCTGGGCTGGTGAGTGCCACTACCTCTTCTCCGGCGCGGGAAACCCGGAATGTGTGACAGCACGTGCACGGCGCGTTATTTATTGTGTACTCTTTCTGCCAAGCGCCCGCCGGATTAGAGTACGATTGCGGGCGCTGGTGCGGGCAGGTGTAATACATCATGTTAAATTTTAATGATAATCACCGGTTTGGGAGCAGGGAAAGTATGATGTGGTGAAGCATGATTGTGTATTGGCAGGATCTGGCACGGTCCAGCCCCACTCACCCCGTCCCCGAGGGACAAATCTATCGGTGACCTAAATTGGACTGCGTGATGTATGACATTATTTGCTTTAGCGGTGGATGTGTCGGAAAAAACGGGGTTGGAGGAGACAGAAAGTAAGAAGGCATCAATTACTCGGTAAGATATATCCACTGATTGGACCGGCGTGGAGGAGGGAATTGCTTTTTCCACCCCACAAGCCTTCCGTTGTCTGTTCGGTGGAGGCGCATGGTAGGCCATGGAAAAGAAAAGCATAATTATGCTGGAAAATGAGTGTGGTGGTAGAACAAAGATCAACAATTTGCATGATTCTATACAAACCTAGTTGTTGACTGTTTCAGCAATAAAAGGTTTGCAAACGTTTTCCATGAATCAACACAAATTTAGAGCTTTTAAATAAATTTGTATTAAAGTACCAAAACAAAGCATTTTAAAATGTGTGCCACACACGCACACACCGATACACTTGCCCGGTTTATATTTCTTGCTTGGAGCTCTCCTTTCTGCGAGAAATTTCTTCTCCTATAAAGGACTCTTGCTCACGCTCACCTATCTGTGAGTGCCTTCGGTCGGAAAATGAGCGCCCCACGGTGTCGTGTAGGGGAAATCGTCAGCAACCCTCTCGAAACTCAGGTGTACCGCTCCGAAATGCACAAGCCCCCTACAAGTTTGTATATTGCCGCACACACACACACACACACACACACACATATAGCGGCCAATCTTTGCTTGGCTCGGTATAGCCTCGTTTTCTTCGGTCGGTCGGCTGTGTGTGTTTGCGTTTGAGTTGCATCGCGTAAGTACATCGCGATACTTACAACGCATCACACCGTGTGCATGTGTGAGTGTGTGATGAGGAGTACTCGATTACGTAGGTTTTTCTAGAACTAGGTCATGGTTGCAGTAGTAGCAGCAGCAGCAGCAGCAGCACGGCGTTCTATTTTCAACTAAGTTTATCAACTAGCTCGAGCGGCACAAACACACAACACCTTAGAAAGACGATGGGCCTATCCTAGCGAAGAGCTCGTAGGAGGAGGAGGAGGGGTGTAGTGCGGTGGACTCAAGTGCACGGACGCTTATGTGCGTGCCGCGTCGTAAAAAAGGGCCTGTCGACGATTTGGAGCAATTTTGAAGCTGATTTCTGCCGTACCAAAAGCAGTGGGCCCCCGATGCATTTCTGCATCAAAAGAGCGTGTCCAATGTTGCATGTTTGTGTGTGTGTGTGTGTGTGTGCTTGCGAACAGCAGGATGCTAGAAAGTGCAGGAAACGGGTGGGTTTTGGGTTTGCGGCGCGTACGGTAAGGGACGCGTTTGCTGCAGCGTTAGTAATGCACTTTTTATTGATCGTGCTCCACATTCCTGTAACGCTACGATTCCGCTTTGCCTTACCATGTGTGTATGTGTGTGTGTGTGTGTTGGCGGACGGCTTAATGCAGCTATTGTGGTGAACTGAAGCATTTGGAGTCTTCACACACGCGCGCGGAGCCAGACGTTAATTGGGTGGTATTTAGCATGCTTTAGAATGCCAATCGATTCTAGCGGTTGTAGCGGGGTTTGGATTTACCAATTTTAGGAGCGTTATTTAAATGTAGTTCATTTGTTTGGGTTATTTGTTTTTGGAGTTTATTTCTACTCCATAATAAATTATGATTATGATTTGAAATACCAGGCTTCTCCATTTTGCTGAAACAAAATATAACTTTCATAAGCTTTGATTTTGGAGACCTTTTAAAACGAGCACAAAAACAAGTTATATAATATTGACAACTTTAAGAAAAATTAAACAGAACTGAAGCAATTTGCCAAACTATTTAATTATCACTATCGTCATGTTTAAGCTGTTTAAAAAGCTAGTTTCGCTGTATACTAGTTAAATTGAGGGATATACTTGTGGCTGAATACAGAATCGACACATACCATCTCTTCATTGACTTCAAAGCCGCATA
>AXCO02007429.1:0-14723 GCA_000473525.2 Anopheles melas | reverse complement strand
CTGTCATTTCTCAACAGCACGGATAAACGGAAAGCCGGATAAAAGGTACCCGGATAAACGGCGCTCCACTGTAAATTTAGAACTGTCTCACAATAATGGCCTTGCCAATATCCTGATACCTCAAAAATCAATAATTCGTTGCTAACCAGAACCTGGACCAATTGTTCCAGATATTCAATGTACAATTTCCAAAATAATCTCATACATTTACGATGTTGATAAGTTGAACAAACACGTTGTAAAAAAAGAAAATGTTTGCAAAATAAAGTTCACAACAAATAAAAAGAACACATAGAATTGCTAGATTCGCTACTCCAAATTTATTCTCCAACGGAACAAAACTTCATGAATACTTGGCAAATATTCACAAGTCGTCTCATTATTAGTTCTGGCACTAAACTGTTCGCTACTGAACTTGTTTCTCGCCTGGTCCCGGGAGAAACAACTCTGCTACGGCCGTCGAAAGCGCAAAACGAGCGCTCTGCTCCGTCCGCCATGTTTAGGGGTATCCCAAAAAGTAGTAAAGAAGCAAAGAAACCCTCCTCCTTCACCTTCCGGATAACGAGTTTCGCAACATCCGGTGACGATAAGATAAAGCTTGTAATTAAGAACGTTGAAAATGAACCGTTCTATATGCTGACAAGTTTTTCACGCCAGGCCTCAATCCTCGGCCCTTGTGGCCTGTGGTCGTGGTGGTGCTGGTGTATGTATGCAAAGAGAGGCGAGTAGCAACGCATCGAGTTGGTGTAGGGAAAAACGGCAAAAACTGTGGAGCTAAGTGTTATCTAGAAAAAGGATGCTGGGACCAGGATTTAATCAGAAGCATCTGCTCGGTATCGCTACACGTACACGCTGACGTACAACCTATCTTCCAAAATGTTGCTCTTCTTAATCATTAGCACAAGTGGGGGGGATAGGGGGCCGTGTGCGTATGTGTGGAGGGATACGACGGCTCCCTTTTTTCCTTTTTCCCGTCAGGCCGACGTCCCGACGATGGCGTTCCAAGCCACTGAACCGTAACCCGGACTTCCACCGAACGAGGAGACGATCTGTGAAAAGCTGTTAGAAGAATCGATTTGTCGTCGAGTTTAGCACAGTTCGACTTGTCCCGCACCTTCCCCTTCACCCACGGGGTGCTTCCTGGGCACAAATCCTGGGCACTGTCAAGATGGACTTCCACTACTACCACTACAGAGCGCTGTGTGTGGACAGTTAATCCGTCGTGTTCGCCTGCGCGCCTCCACCTGAGCCAGGCGGTTTCTGTGATGGTGGTGCGGTCACCATGGTAACGAACACCGGGCTGAAACCACTCCATGTGCGCTCACTCTTTCTCTTTCTCTCGCTCTCTGTCTTTGGTTATGGTCGTGAGCCTTGGAGCTGTGTGTAAGGAAAGTGTACTACACACACACACACACACACACCCACTGTTGTACTGGCTTTTGTGTTTGTAAGTGTGCGATGGTGTAAGTGCCTACTGCCTACGGTTGTGTTGGTGCAGGCCTGCTTCGTCCTTTCTCGCGTTCGTTTGGCGGGGTGCTCATGGCGCACAGGTGGAGGAACGCAAATTTAGAAAAGCTGATAAAGCGCGCATGTCTTCACCGTACGGTTGTGTAAAGCGGTGCGGAAAAGCGAAGGCCTTGCGTGGAGGTGGAGCGAAGGTTGCCCGGTGCTCCTGGTTCACGGGCCTCTTCGCGCCCTCTCCGGTAGCTGCGTCGGTGAGTGTTAGTCTATCTGATGGTGCTTAGCATAAAAATGGCTCCATCCGTGCAGTGGTGGTGAAGTGTACGCCAACACCATGTGAGAAAGAGAGTGTGAGAGAGAGAGAGAGACCGCTTCGGTGCCCGATGGTGGCGAGGTGTTAGCTTGATAAATTAGGTACGAAACATCAGACCCTGTGTCTGGCCGGGCTCCACCGTAACGCCCGTGTGACTGGTCTCGTTGGCCACCAGCTGGAAACTGTTGAAGTGTGATGGGTTTCCCGCTCGGTGAGCAGTTTTTCTACTACATTTGGTGCAGAGCTGGAAAGCTTGTGCATATGTGTGTCTGTGTGTATGGGGAGCTTTAGGAATGGGAATCTATTTTCCGACAGGAATTTAGTTGATGAGCTCTACTCCTAAGCCACCGGGCGTGTATGCCGGTCTGTACGGACGTTATGTAAGCTTGTCTTTAATCTGCTCAAAACAGCTCGACCCTATTGATTGAACGTGTACAGACCTATAAGACACTAAATGAGCATCTCGATCATAATTAGCATGTCACGGGTGCTTACAAATCGACAACCGTACGACCGTGTGTGGGGCCTCCCGAAGCCTCATCTGCTTGTAATAATGACGCAAATCCAACTCTATCCTCTAACCAACCGTACATTCGTATCGATAAATTATGTTGATTAGTACTGTCACCGGTGAAACCATGCGGCAGAGAGGGCCGGAACGGTTTTGCAACCCGTCCATAAGCACCTGGCCAGTACTGTTTACACAGTCGATTTGTGTCGAATGGTTCCATGTACTCGCGATGTCGAGTATCGGAAACGGCGGCAGTGCTTGGCAGCGCGATCGGCGAATATTGTAACACGCCTTCCGCCTTCACACTAATTACCGGGTAAATGTCTCTATGAAACATCGTCCATAAATTATGCGGGTTATCTGACTGTCGTGGTGGTCCCGGTGTCTAGTCGCTGCTGCTATACAAAGCGAGGCACAGCGAGTGCTCCCAGGAGGGAAGCATGCTTTAATACCTGCACCAGACACAGATACTACTGGCAGATTCTGTGGAGTTGGAGTGTTCGTTCGTAGAATTGTTCGGGGAATGTTTTAAGTGTCTTCGTGTCTGTTGAAGAGCTTTTCCCCAGGAGCCGGTCTCTTGCTGGACAAATAAATCGATCGTAAGCGAGAGAAAAGGTATAAACTATTTTTCTCGCTCTGCAGACATGGCACTTCTTTAAGGAGGTTGTTCTCCTCTCCTTAAGGAACTCAAATTTACTAGCGCTAAACCATAAACCTCACAGCGTGCGGGTTATTTACTTTACAGACATTAAAACCTGCTTCAGACTGTATGTACTCCCAATACACAGTAAACCAGCAAGAAAGACTGCAAATTTGTTTAACTATCCACGTTTATGTACTTCACGTCCAAGGTGATGATGTTCCCTCAACACCTTCTCGCCCGCTCAGCTTGCAGGTTTTTTTTTCTGTGTTTGTTCGTCCTCCAAACCAACCCAGAAATAGAACCATTCCTGGGGTGCATTCCACTCGCTCGCGCACGTTGGCCGCTGGTGGAAAATATCGATTTTTTGTCCGTTATCTCTTTATTATTGATATTTGCTTTAACGATTCCTTTTGGCGCAAACGGAACGGACCATTCGGCCCGCGGGCCCCCGGGTGCACCGACCGTTCGACGCGCCATTTTTGCCCACTGTCCACAGCAGCCACCAATCGGGCCGGGCTGTTCACTCCACCATGGGGTAAGGATAGGGTAGGGAGGATGTATCCAGCAGGTACAGGGTTACCGTAGCCGTGGAGCTTGATTTTCTCTCCACTCTCTCGCTCTCTCTCTCTCTCTCGCCGTATCTCGTGGGGACGATATCAATTTCATCAAATCATAATTTATGGATTGCCATTCCCCTTATAAATGGTTTATTCTCTGCTCGTCGTCGTCGTCGTTGTTGTCGTCGTCGATGTGGCCATCGCCGTTGTTTGAGGGGGCGGGGTGTGTTGGGCCCAGTGCTGGCGGTTGTAGCAGCTTGCCGGCTGTCAAATTCATGGCCCTTTCGTCTCTGGAATATCATATTTCGCCTTGCACGGTGTTAGGCGCCCACGTTCACTTATGGTGATTGCGTGTGTCTTTGTCTGTGAGTGTGCGCGCGCGCGTCTGTGTGGGTGAAGTGAAGGAAGGATGCTGTTACGATACGCGGAATGCTGACGTGTTTCGTCCTTTTTCTCCGGCACGGGTGTACGTGCTCGATTACAGCTTCCCCGTTGGCAGGAAATGGCAGCCCAAAAACACATTCTTCACGCAAGTGCGCAAAACACCCATTTTACTCGTGGCGGGTGTGTGTATGTGTGTGTGGATGGAAAATATTTTGCACCACCATTGCGGCCATCATTTTCCGGACGGCTGTAGCTACGAGCTACGGCACGAAGTTGCTTCCGAGTTTGTGTTGAGTTGTTTACTGCGCATTAAACTTTCAGGATTCATCTCGCTCTTAGAATCAGGCGGAACAAACTGTCGTCTCGAAAAAGTGGAAGGAAAATTCGTTTGAATTCGCAAGTAACGAGTCAGAAATGTTGATTTGAAAGATGTTCTTGTATGTTTGCTGTAATTTATGAAGAAATTTATTTTCTCACGTATTGTAATCCAATCTATTGAAAAGGTTAGTAAAGTACAAAAAAGAAATGAAATAATTAAAGGCTTCGAACATGAAATTCATTTGAAGTAATATAAAATTTAAAGTGAGTAAAAACATTTTGTTTTGCTTTTAATTACAGTTTAAAATTTTTGAATAGGTATTATTAATGCCATTTTTTGCACAAATATGCATTAAAGTTTTGACATTGAACCAAACAACTGTCTTTCAGCTAATAATTCCAGAAAATGTAAAATTATTTTAGAGACGAAAAGTCCAGAAGGGCCAAACATGAATAATTCAAAATTGTTTCCTTTCATGACGTTCTATAATTTATAAGACTATTTTGAGAAAACTGCAAAAAAACTCTTCTCTAACATTTGTAATTTGTCTTGCTTTCTCGCTGTAGATTGTACTGAACTCGATGCATCGCTATCAACCCCGCATACATTTGGTTCGTCTCGTCCCCGGGCAAAACATTCCCAACTCACCCAAGGAGCTGCAGGAAGTGGACCACAAAACGTACGTTTTCCCGGAGACGGTATTCACCGCCGTCACGGCCTACCAGAACCAGCTGATAACGAAGCTAAAGATCGATTCCAATCCGTTCGCTAAAGGATTCCGGGACTCGTCACGGTTGACCGATTTTGATAGGTATGTAAAAAGTCATTAGAAACTTGATTATAGGTTGTATTTTAAGTGTTTTTGTATGCAAAAAGTTTTTGAATGATTTTTAAAGTAATTACCCCTTTTGATAGTGGAAACCACTATTGTGTGTTACCTCCAAGACAGGTTCTTGGGGAGCAAAATTAAGTCTTCTTAACTTAGTCCCCTTTATACTTTCAGCTACTCTGGCATGTAAGTATTGTAGCTGCCGAAGCTGAACAACAAGGACAAATACAGTTTGTTTGAAATTATTATTGATGCCGTATTTGCGTATCGATAATTTGTCAATGCATCTCCATCGGGTCCGAATGATTGATAAAGCCTTTACTTAAATGATCTTTTGTTTGTAACCAACCCTTCGGCAGTTCGCACAACTCTTTACGCAGCCCTGTGTATTGACTCACTGTTTTGTGGCTGGGTTTTCATTTTTTCTCCCTTCGTCAACTCAACAACGTCTTGCGTCCAGTTTGCCTTGAGGGTATTGCCTCCTCCCCATAGCACTGACCCGATCCTTACCCACCCAGTGCGGGATTGAGATGAGAAATAAAATGACGACGTTTTTCTCAGCCCGTTCTTCTGTGTGTGTGTTTGAGCCTGGACCTCCGTTTCGATGCCTTGGTTTCGTTTTCGTTTCACTAAAGTGTTGATTACAGAGCGGCACATTCGGCACCTCCATAAAGCGTTCGCGGTGCACAAATCGTATGAAGGCGTTGCGCAAAAATAAAAAAAAAGCGCTATGGAAACGCTGAAGAAACACAGTCTGGAGGAAGGCAAAACGGAGCTAAATGACTGTTAAAAGTGGTCGTAATTATTCTGACAACTGTGCTGCGCTGGCCTCCGGGCACCCAGCCAAGACGTCGTCGACGACGCGAAGCTTGGGCTTTCCTTGCGCGTGTGCCCCTTCCTCCCCGCCATCCGACGTACTGCTGGAAAGAAGCAGCAGAAGGGAACGATGGAAGGCTTTGGCCATAGGTTTCGCAGTTTCGGAGGGCGTTGATTGTGCGCCCTTTTTTCCGTAGCCCCGCCGGACGGTGCGGTTTTGCGTTGCGTCAAAGGACGCGGCGAGAATTAAAGCGAACCTCGAACGCAAAACCCTTCGATGTGCGTAATGATTGATAAAATCCTTACAACACCTTCCAGCGTTCAGCAAAAATAAGCGCGGCATAGGGAATCGACCGGCAAGGCGAGGGATACCCACGAAGTAACGCAAGAGCTGCGGGCTGCGTAGTAATTTACACGAAATTGATGAACTTCGAGCCGCTAAAGCGTAACGTGCCGGGCGGTAATAATTTATGACTGTCCGACCGACGGAAGGATGTCCGCCAGTCTGCATGGAAGAGTGGCCTGAGCATGCACTCCTTCGAAGGGTTTCAATCGAGTCTCGGCTGCAACAGACAGCGAGACGCAGCCCTGATAGAGAGAGCAAGAATTGCAGTTTTTGAGAGTTTCTTTCATTTTGAGCTGAAAAGTAGGGGAAAAAGGGAAAATAAAAGCACTTCAAACCGCACTTGACCGTTAGCACATTCTTTGGGAAGGAAGATTGATGTTTCCAGCCATTCAATCCGGTGTGTATGTGTAGTCGGGCCTGTTGTCCTGAGGTTTTGTTTCTATTCACCTGCCATTCGTCAAACGGCAACACATTAGATGCATAGCTTTTGAGGCAACACATCGATCATGATTTTGCTGCCAGCGAAGGAATTCACATGTTTGAAAGTTAAACACATTTTAATGAGCGGTCGTGGGAGATCGATAGGGAGGAATCCAGTAGGTTATCATAAAATACAGAAATACAGAAAGATATAAATGGGATACAAAATATAAAATTTAAACATTGTTTTATACGTACATAATCAAAATTTTGGATTATGGAAATAATCAAAACTTTACTGATTTGATCGCTTAAAAGCACTTGTTACGTTTGTCAGATGAAGATGACATGAACTTGTAGGAAAATTTGATCGGGTATCCTTTCTTTAATGATCAGAAGGATTTTTGTTTGGTTGGAAATCACCAATGGAAGTTCTAATGCTGCTGTAAATACTAAAAGTATTCAGTCAAGTTACATCAACAAGAATATTCCTCAGCGTCACACTTATAATACATCTTATCTTATGAGATTCTTAAAATTTTGGGAGCAATTGATATGTAAATATCAATAAAATGCAAAACCAGAAAAATATCAAAATTCCTACCATTTAAATTCAATTATAATATAGTTTTTTTCTATGGTTCCTAAATTGGGCTCTGGACGAGTTTTTGTTAAATTAAACACACAAAAGTCTAAAAAATATACTATCGGCAATGCCCAAAAGAGTCTTGATCCATAAATACAAACGAATTGATTGCATTCGCAAGGGGTTTGATCAATTAAATAGTTGTCTTTGCGCTATTGCTGCAGACGATTCATGAAATCACATAACTAATTTAAATCGTTGTACATAATTTTTTTCCATAACACTATTTTTTGCCATTAATTCAAAACAATGCAAAGGCATTATTTTTCATCAGCTTCTATCGACATTTTTTCATAAGACGAACCCTCTAAAAAGGTTGAATAAGTTCAATAAGCCAAAGGCGGCAGTTTTCGGCAGTATCGGCAAACCCACTTTGCTTTAATTAAAGGACCGATCGACCGATCGGGAGTCACAGTAGGCTGTCGGCCACAGTCACTGATCCCCATCCCGTTGCTACCCCAATTGAGTGAGGCATGTGAGGCGTGAAACCGGAAGATGATTAGCGGTTAAAGTGCATCTCGATAAGATGAATCCCAAAGTTAAAGGGGGGGGGGGGGAATAAAGAAATGCAGAGGTAGGTCAATGATTGGAAAGGGCTGAAGACACTGATCGGTTTACCGTCGCTGTTCTGATTCCATGAATACCGGCTTTATGCCAAAGAGAAGTATGTTTTCCTTTCTTCTCACTCACTTTTGAAGACCTGTCAATCTAGAATGGGACCCCCAATTTCTGCACAGGGTTCTCGAGGCGGGGGGGACATAGCATAACATTTTAAAAGCAACACTCTGTTCAGTTGCATCCTTCAGCCGCCGGACTGCTGCAAAAGCGCAATGCGCGAGAAAGAGCGCAAACACACGAGAAAGAGAGAATAGCACGCGGAAGAGCACAAAGGCAAAATGTAAAGCATGGTACAATTGGTCAGATTTTTCATAATTACACCCGATGATAGCAGCTAATAATTGAAGGCTCTAATTTGTTGTACGCGAGGTGTGAAGGAATCTTCGGCGGCCGCTGCGACCTGTTGCTGAAGTCGCCGTGTTTCGCCAAAAGTCCTTCACCGGCATCACCGCCGTGCTTATCCGCTGGGCGAGCATGCACCGGCACCCGGAGCGGACGATCGGAACAGCGACAGCAAAAAAAAAGGAGCGAACAGCCCTTCAGGCTAATATCATCACCAGAGCGGCATTCGGTAAATTACAGGGCGGCAGATCGTGCGATCGCGGCTCGGCGAGTGTCGTTTCATGTTCATGGCTTCTCTCCTCCCTTGTTTCGCTGCTTTTCAACGGTCATTCAGATTGGGATGGTGGCATTGGAAGGAAAGACTGTTGGGTCTGGGGGAATTCTGTTTCGTGACCGTCGAAGTTTTCGCTCTTCTTCACCCTTCCGTAACGTGCTTGGGTTGGGGTGGGCCGTTCTTGGCCGGAGTGAGTTTGGGATCGAGCCGTGAATGAGATCGTTGCGAGCCTTCCCGGAGCCACCAGTTTCAAGTTGGTGGCATGGCGTTCACTCTGCTGGTGGTGAGAGCATTGAAAGGGGTAGTTTTCCTCCACAGAACAAGCCGCATTTCAGCCCCAACGTTAGGCTCTTGAACACGATGATGGTCCTGACGGTACGGTTGACTCAGGCTGGTACGTTTTTCCCCCTCCCGTTCCAGCCTATTTTTTCCACCCGATGATGATCATCCTGCCTTTTTCTTGCGGGCTATGCTTGAGAGAAAAATCAAAATCGATCGCCGTACCGTCGTAGTCAAACTGATCACGGGAATTGGTTTATGGTCGTGTGAAATTGAAAATGAAGCGAAGTTTATAGTTATTTAATAATGGATCGGTGTTGCCGGAACAAGTCCTTTGTTGGCCACGGTGGTATCGCGGTACTTTCGCTCCTTCTCGCTCAGCATCGTTCTCGTTCCGCAGAGCACATTAGCTTGCAAAAAGATGATGATGATGATGATGATTATGATGCGAAAAGACGATTTCTGGGGTTTGGCCGTGGGTGTGTCTGAAGCCTAAAATTACTCTGCAGAGAAATTGTTACATCGTTGCATGAACGAATATCTGGCCACAGGGTCTTCCGATGTGATGAGCTCAATTTTAGGAACAAGAATGATGTTTTGAAAATGTTATTTTACTTATTTTACAAAAAAAATTGTAACGACTTACTGTCTGTAATCTCACCCACAGTGAATTAATTACCGTAAAAATCTGTACCTTCTATTCAATTCTTAGGGACCCAATGGACGCCCTCCTACTTGAGCAACATCTCCGTTCACCGATGCGCCTGTTCCCCGACCCGATGACGATGGCTCAGTTCGCTTCGAGTCAAGATGCGGACGGCTCTGCCCAGGCGGCGCTCTTCGAAAAGGCTCGTCAGCATCTGCAGCTGTGGGGCCGATCACCGTACAGCGAGCTGCTGCTGCCCCAGATGTATCAACGACCTCCCGCCAGCCTCGGTGCGCTTAATCTTGGACTCTGGCAAGCCACCGGCGGCCAGTGGCCACCACAGATTCCACCCGGCTTTCTACAGCAAACGGCTACGCTGGCCGTAGCAGCAGCCGCTGGCCAAAGCCCTCGCACGCCACCACCACAAGGACAGCCTGCCTCGAGCCCGTCGCCCAGCTCTGGCTCACCGTCACCGAGCGAGATGCGATCCCGGCAGCTGGGCAATCGGTTCAGCCCCTATCAGATACCTCCACAGCATGCCCAACAGCATCCAACAGGGTCAGGCTGCAGGACACCACCACGCTAGTGCTGTACGTTGGTAGGAGTTTACATGAGCTAAGTGGATTGGTTTTCTTGTAGATATGGAATAACCGTTGTTGTATATAGGTGTTTCTATGACATCAAAGTGCTACTGAACTGAGTGCACTTTTCATATCACACCTTGTTATTTATTTTAGCCCCCGATAGCATTTTACCTAATTTCTTTTACTAGCAGCATTGATATAAAATGTAATTTTATTTTGTATGTGTTATGTGTTTATAAGACATAATCATTTTATGACCACATGATATATTTATTATTTACGCAATAATTGTTCTACACTATTGTAAAAAAGCGATGCAGTTGTGATTATAAGACAGTAAATAAATATCACCATGACACTCTACATGCTAAATTTGGGTTTTAATGTAATACATTTGTATAAACGGTGTATTTGTGAAAGAAAGAAAGGTGTTTGGTATAACAAGATGGTAAGTAAAAGTTGCTTCAAATGAGATTTTCGAAAATTATTCTTACATTGGCGAATTGCGTTCAAAATGCAATGTTTAACGATTTTTTTTGAAGATTATGTACCAGGCCGTAATTGTATCTTTTGAAATATCTTTTACTGATATTTCAAAAGATACAATTACGGCTTGGTACATAATCTTTAAAAAAATCGTTAAACATCAAAGGGAACAGCAGAAGTAAGAAATGTTACTATCAAATATGCTGTGATATGAGAAAACTCAAAGGACTAGATAACAAAAGAATATAAGTACTAATAATTCAGGTCCTTTTTTGTTAATCAATTGATTGATAGTTTTAGAAATTGTCAATTTTCTTTTTGATGAAGAAAATCTTTGAATTAGTAGGTTTTTTTTTTTAATTGTTTTAGTTGTGCATCAAAAACTATTTTTATGCTTGTACAATTCTTCAACATTCAAGAAGCCTAATCCAAAGTAAAGCTTAAGAATCCAATCGGTTTTAAAAGAGTCGTCTCAAGGCTACTCTATTATATGTTGCGTCACGTATCTCTGCGTCTAATTTTTTTTTTAATTTATGATCGTATAATTGGTTACAAAGATGCTTGTTTGATTTGTTTAAGAAAGACGGGTCTCATCTTATCCAAGTTTCGTTTTAGTTCCTCCACCAATGTTAAAACAGGAAAAAAATCAAATTCAATATAGCTTCAATATAATAATTATATTACCTTATTTTCTAATAAGTTGAGACACCGTATCTTTGATTTTCAATTGTATTAAAGCTCTAATCAACTCATGAGTTCAGAAAAGCAACAGAATATTATTGTGTGCAGTAATGTCCTGTTAGGAATATTATTCTATGAATCAGAGGATCAGATGATTTATCATGCTCTGTTTTACTTTGTTTATTAACTTACAGCATTTCGATCTTTGCTCTCAGTGACATACCGAGTCAGTTGGGAATACAATACGTCCAGCAAATCATACACGACATGGAGCAACCTCATCATTGATGGTGTGAATAATTTACTACCTACCGATTGTTTGCTAGCTACCATAAATCATAACTTTGACCAAAGCTGCTCAACATGGTCATAAGTATAGGTCTTTTTTTGTACGGTATATATCACATGCCATACATGGTGCGGTCTCATAGGTATTCCGTAACATACGCCTAGCAAAATCTGCACATTGTTTTTTTGTCTTCCTCTTCTGCTACAAGATTAAATGTACTGTTTCTCAGAGTTAGTAACAGAAGATAGAACCGACGAGAAACGAGCATCAAATGACGCGTATCATCTCGGCCACGCGACCAAAACCCGGCGCATCCCTGAAGGCGCACCCGTACCCGCCCCTCGAGCATGCACCGTGCACGGATGATACTCCGAATTAATCGTAAGGGATGATACTCCGTTGAGCATGACGCTCCGATGTGGCTTGTGCCGTGTCCAATAAATATCATTCGATACGCGTTCGATCTGGTAGCGAGTGAATCGTCCTGCCATTTGTTTTTTCCTTGTTGAAATTCAATTTAACAGTCTTAAGGGATTACGTGACCCCGGATGGGAGGGAACCATCCCATCCTCGATGATTAGCCGGGTCAGGCAATGCCACGTGTCCCATGGATGAGATACCGAAAATTACCGACAAGAACTATCACCTACCTACTCTCCCGTCGATGGTGTGAAATTGCATCCACTTATCTGCCCGACTTTTGCCTGCCTGCACGCTTGCAGACAGTTGCACCGAGGCTAACGGCATCGTTACTACACACATTCACACGTGTCATCGTGCGTATGTCGGTGAGTCGCCCCGAAGGTATTCGAAAAGGGGAAAGGGCTTTCTTTAAAACACCCAAACCCGTCCAAATAAAGTGCTCGAAATAGTGTGAACGCAATGGTCGTGCCAGGCAATCAGCGAGCCCGATTCACTTTCGCGTGCAAACCGCGCTGCATTGTGTTAATTGTCACCTTCGTGGGGTAGTGTCCGGCGGCAATCACGAAACCGAGCGGCACTATGGCCGGCCCCAGATGAGCCATTAGCACCGCATTGCAGTGCACTTGATGAAGATGACGCGCAAATGAACAGGCGGTTAAACAGAAAAAAAAGAAAAACACATCCGAAGCGCATAACGAGCTGCAATTGCACACTCGCGCGCCAACCATGCGGTTGACTGCGTGCGGTGCGTGGGTAGCAGTGAGTCGATTTATCATTTTTCCCCACCATTTAACGCTGCAATTGACCGCACTACGGTTTGGCTTTGTGTGCCGAAATTTTGGGCCGAAACGGTTTGCGTTTGCACTCACTTGAGAACTCAATTAAAATTGGTGGTAGTTTAGGTGGTTGCTTTTTAATGCGAGTGAACTTTGAACACAGGTGAAGAATATGTCATTGTGTTTGAAGTTTCACTGTAATCTTATAATTGTTCCAAATGAAGCGTTTAATGTGTCCTGTTGTTTTTGTTTGCTAATGAAGATATTGTTGTGGCAGAGCCAAGGAGCAATTAACGTTAATAGAACAGTTTTGTATATCTATTTATTTGGGCAATGTAGACGTTTTACAGGACTTTAAAAATCCTGTAGACAAAGTCATCGAAGTTTGAATTTTCTTAAGCTTAACATAAACTCTTTGAAAACTGTGTACATATTCATTGCATTTGTGAAACCTCAATATTGTAATAATGTTGTATATTTTGTATATTTGTATATTTGTAAATGACATGAACTTCGTTCTATCCAGACACCTTAACAATACTTCTTGTCCTATAGTGTATTTTGAAGCACAGCAAAAAGCTATATGTCTTTGCCATTTAATTTACAGATAAGGTTTGCCATCAAATCTACTATAATTAAGAATTACATTTAAAATTATTAACCTTTGTATTTCTACAGTTATGTTTTATATTTTTTAAATATTTAATCAATACTCGAAACGTAAAAATTGAATAATCACATTTAATTAACTCAAACTGTCGTCTAATATCGTAACTGGCCTGGTGCATTAAACACAATACATAATCATAAACCTCTTTCCGATTTCTAAGTGAATCTTTACCCGTCCCAGACCCAGAATTAGAAGCCAGATTTATTTCAAAACCAATCAAACCCATCCACTTGTCTGTACTGCCCGCCTTTGGAACCTTGTCACCGTCAATAATGCTTGACAAAATGGCAACCGTCAAAGCATGGGGCAACGTTTCGCAAACAACATGTACCCCGGCTCCAGCTTACCGTACCACCACACGCTCCACTCATAAACTGTCAAACTTAAATAGTGACCACCCCAAGCCCAACGCAACCCATCATCCGGTGAGGAATGGGTTTCCATTTCAGTGCGCTTCTCCAGCCGAAAATGCAGCCTAATTCGATTGACATTTCATCCCGTCCGCTTTTAACGGATTGACACTGTCGAGCAGTGAAATGAGCAGGCGTGAGCAATTCTGCTGCCAACATACGCACACTCACACACACTAACACTAGCCAGGGCCTTAAGTGGCTATTTTGGGATGCATTTTTTCGGTCCTTCCTCTACCGTGCACAGCGAGCCGAGCAGCTTTGTTGCACTGGATAAACTGTCACGAACTAACGCTTGTGGAAGTTGTTAATGGAGTGCGCCGTGTGTTTGTGTGTTTGATATTTGTACCATTTTGTGTCGCCTCCCCGCTGGGCGAGGAATGTGGGAGGAATTAGAACAAAAAATGTAAAGAGCAAAAGACAAATGGGCACCACGCATTGATGTATGGGAACGGGAATAAAAAGCTTCATAATTCGATGGAAAATAATACTACAAAAAAAACGTAACTAAATTGTGGCTAGTTTGTTTGACAGAACGTCTCCCCAACATTTTGAGTGTGTGCTGCCCGGGTGGTTAGTTATCGGAGCGAGGGAGGAAGCCAAGGGAGGGACGGTTAGAGAGCTGGCAGTGAAACAAGCTGCAAGTGTCAAGTGTTGGCCGGTGCATCGTCAAACCTCGCTATAGGCGAAGGGGTCGGACGGCGCAGGCCTGGCGAGACCTGTTTCGGGGTCCGCAAAATGAGACGGACAGGTGTGGAGATTTGAGTTGTTTCGATTAAACCGAACCAAAAACGGACGGACAAAGAGCAAGATAGAGATACAGAGAGAGAGAGAGAGAGAGAGAGAGAGAGAGAGAGAGAGAGAGAGAGAGAAAGCGAGAGCTAGAGATGGAGCGACGGTTCAGCGTAGCGATGTTGGAAGGCCAATAGACAGCGGGACAAAACGATCCATGTCCGTTAGGATTAATTGATATAGATTAAAAGGCCCCTATCCCCGATCC
>AXCO02007428.1:0-14845 GCA_000473525.2 Anopheles melas | reverse complement strand
AAAATGGCAGTAAAGATAGACAAGGTGTTTGCCGGGCAACCCATATTTGGGACAAAGGGGTTTTTTTGTAGTAACGTAGATATTAGTAATTTTTATCGCGGCCTAAACTAGCTGAAATATGCCATCCTACTGGGTGCATTTCCTTTTTTCAAACGGCTTATAAAGCTCTTCTCCTGAACCATTCCAATACAGTTTAGATATGGACCTACCCTGTATTTTATTTTGTAAAATTTTATTATTTGTGTTCAAATCTTCTAGCCTACTCCTATTTCGGGGGATGAAGAGTCTCATTGAACTCATCGCTTGAACTCTGCAGACTCTGTCGTTAGCAGAACTACTGTAAAGAAAACGATCCTAGAACCTAACGAACTTCACCAGCACAGCAAAAAAAAAGATTAATCAGACGTTCCTTTTAGGTCAGGGCAAGCTGATCTACTAAAGCTGTTGTAAAACTGTGCCAAGATGGGTGATTGGGAAATGGGCAAAAGGAGAACTTTAGTGAAGCATTGTGTAGGGTTTAGGCAATGTAGCATCGTGATTGAGATAGAGAGTGTAACAGTAGCAAAGCAGAAATAGTGAATAATCAAAAAACAGGCAAAAAGTGTAAAGCACTATTGCAAACGAATTGAATTCGTAGTGAGGTAGCGAGGTGTAGTGATCGGATTGGAGTTACAGTGGAGTCGCTGTGTCTCTCCAACATTGGTAGATTACAAGAAACAAGTTACTATGAGAAGAGAAAGAGAGCAATCTTTCTTTTTTTATTTACTAAACGATCAAAAGTATGATCGTGAGCATCAGTAAACTTGATTTTTGCGTGGACCAACAGCATGCTAGTAGCGCACGAATGGGCTGTTATGTTGGGAAAGGTTAGCAACGAACGTGAACTTGCATCGAAATAAAGGAATGGGGGAGTCTATTTTTACTCACCTGTGGGATAGATATCATAAGGCTTGGCCCCATCATAATGTTGTGAACTAGAACCTTTTAGGAATTTGAGGGCAAAATTTATACATTCATTGCATTGAGATAGTTAATTAAGATAAGCGCGCGGGACCGTTCGGATACGCTTACAGCCGTTGAATCAATAGTGACTAGGAGACGGACAGAGACCAGGAAACGCACAAGACAACAGAAGAACTACCGCAGACGAGACACGCATACACAAACCTAATGAGAAAGAGTGCTAGTGATTACCTTTAGAAGAAGAAAACCCGATAGAGAACCCGTAAGATTTGAAACATTAATGTCGGCTCCTGCCTTTCGATGGGCATGGGACCATGTTTTGTAAATAATTTAAAACAAAAATCCGATAAAATAATCAAATCCTCCCATCCCTCTCCATACCGTGATTAGAAACAAATATACAACGTTAGACGCAATTCAAACAAAACGCAAAAGGGGGAGCAACACGCAGATCAGATGAAATACACTATTTTACTTTTTGTTATTTACGAAGTAGTGGAATTATTAAGTGCAGAACAGCGAGTTAAAATAAATGGATTTAGAAGAATCAAGTGCGAACAAACGAGGACCGTGTGCGCATTTTCTACGTTCCGAAATTCACTGTTTTGCTGCGTCAAGAGTGTAGCATTTATTTTATTTTTCCCATTTTTATATAATTTAATACGAGGAATGGCAAAGGAAAGAGAAGGAATGAGACCGGTGTGCACTCTTAAACCTCATGCCGTCGATCGTTGTTGGTCGCTCCGAAGTTTGCGTTGAAGTACGCATCGAATCGGGACACGGCACTGCACGAGCTGCGCGCACTGCGTCGATCATTGCCGAAGCTTCCGCCGGCAAACGCCCCATCGTCCAGCTGGTCCACCGAGAAGGTGCGCGTCGTCAGCAGCATCCCCACCGAGGACGTAGTGCGCGTGATGTTACCCTGCGAGGGGAATTTCGCGACACAGCTGCACAACTTGCCGAAATTAGTGGCTGATGATGCGCCCGCCGGATCAAGAGCCTCCGTACGGTGGTGATTGGTCGATAACGTCTGCAGGTAGTCGACGGTGACGATACGCCCGTTACAGTTTGCGCAGTACACGGTGCTCGGTGGTGGAGCAGGAGGACCTCCAGGAGTGGAGAGTTGAACGCTATCCGCTGTGTGCTGCTGATGCTGATCGCGACAGACTGGACAGTAGTGGCGGATCATGTCGTAGCTGGACGAGATGGGAGCAGACTGACTGAGGGTAATACTTGGTGGTTGACTCGACGGAGGACTGCTGGAATCGCAAAGACAGGAGCTTTGCACGAAGGAAGCAGATGTGGTAAGCTGTGATTGGGTGGTTCTGTTGGAGTCGATCGTTTCCTGACTGCTTCCGGTGGATCTGAAACGCCGCAGGCATTAAATTCTGCTCTATCGAGACACGATCGAAGTACAACTTACATTCCATGGCCGCTGGAGGTCTCATTTCCGTACCCAAACAGGTACGCGTCAATTTCCTGCATCTGATTGAAGTCGAGTGAGTTGAAACTGTTCTGCACTGCAGATGAGGAGGGCGCTGGATTGGGCTGTACCAACCTAGGCTCGTCTAAACTGCCCCCAAAGATTTGCCAGGGACGATCGGGTTGCGCGGAACCATTCCAGATGGGAGTTGGTAGGATGGGACGATTACAAGGCTCGATATTACTGCTCGGTGACATACTATTACTAGCAGACGTAGTAGTAGCAGTAGCAGTAGCAGTAGTAGAAGTAACACCGGTACTACTTCGATCAATATTTGCTAGATCACAATTGATTGTAAAAGGCATTGCCATCGGAACAGTGGAGCTGGTACTAGAAAGAAGCGAATGGGTCAATGAGTCTGCACTGGAAGAGCCCGTATTAGCAGGTAGATAGTTTATTCCGATCGCGACCGGAACAGCGTCTTCCGGATGGCTGCCCGATACGCCGCCGCCGTTCGTAGCGCAGCTGCTGACCGCTGGCGTGGCGCCACTATGGAGCGCGAAAAACCGGGCATTGCTCTGGTCGTACGTTGGTGGCGGGCTGGACGTGGATTGACTGACAACGCTCTGGATCGGGCACGCAGTCGACGCTGGAGTTTCTGTAAGCGCCATTCTAAACGTCAAAGCTTACACTTGAAGGACGTCCTGAGTGCGTCGGCCTGCGCCGCTCTACTTACCCAGTATGCGCGAGCTGATCAAGAAGTCACCGCCATCGTCCAGGGTGCTCCAGTTTGCTAGCCGCAGATCGTAATCCTCTCCATCCAGGTCCGCATCGGAGTAGCGATCGTAAGCGTCACTGTCCGGCTGTGGTGATGTGGGTCCTTGATCTCGTCCTCCAGCAACGACCATTCCCATCGAATAGCCACTCGAGGAAGGTAGACTGTCCGATTCCGGGGGCAGCTGTACCTCCAGGATGGGATTGTGTACCTCGGACGTGTTGCTCTGGCGGCGCGATCGTCTCATCCGGCTGCGACGCCCCGAGGCGGACGATGAGGAACGTCGCCGGCGCTTCCGCTTCATCTCCTCGTCCATGCCGACCTTGATGATCTCGTCGTAGTCGGGCGGCGCTTCGTAGACCGGCGGGTCGTCCAGCTCTTCCGCGCCGTGCGTGTTGTTGCTGTCTACATGAATAACGCTCACTATGGATTGATTCTTCATGCTGTACTGCGGCTGGGGCAGAGATGGGCGCGGGTTACTTACCTAACAGCTCGCTGATCGTTTGCAGCTGGCTCTGGAGTTCCCGCTGCTGGCGGGCCCGATTGCCCGTACGATACAGCAGCACGATAAGGGCCGAGATGAGCATGATCAGCCCGAGACTGCTTGCGATGAAGATGATCGTGGCGGTACGCAGATCCGGATAGCGATCCATCTTCGGGAAGTAGTAGTTGGGCGTGTGGGCGTACCAGTGACGATCCATCGGACCACTGGACCACTCCTGGACGCAGCTCTCCGGCTCGTCACTGTTGTCGCCGCAGTGGTCGAACCCGTCGCAGTGCAGCTGTATCGGGATGCACTTTCGGTTCTGGCACAGAAATTCGGTTCCCATGTAGCAATCTGGGCCGACAAGATGCAATCAAATGTCAAATATATGCGAAGAAAGCACACGATCAGACCACTTACCCAAATAGCTGAACCCTGAATAGACTAGCGCCAATCGTGACAGATGTCCAAAGGAGGCTCTAAGATGCACATAGAACCCGGACGTGAGCGGCACGACGAGATCCTTCCGCACCAGTGCACTGTCCGCCTTCGTCACACTGAGCACCGTCCCGTCCGACGTCGTACCCTGTATGATGGTCAGCATCGAATGTGGGCCGAGCTTCTCGAACGTGTCCACCTTCAGCGAAAGATGCGTCTTCAGGTGGGCGTACGTGTTCGGTGGCTTGATCAACCAGACACAATCATAGATCCGGCTCTCATTAGCATTGTTCAGCATCTTCATCATCGTAATAGCGCCACCAATGTTTTCCACCACTCCGCCGCAGTTCGTGTTCGGGTGTAGGGCCACTTCTGAGGCGCTGGTAGCGTGCAGGAAGGACACCAGCGCCCTGTATCCCAGCGCAGAGCCACCGTTCGCATAGAACCGTATGATCATGGACGGGCCGGTGCTCTGGAAGACGGGCGGGCGAAAGATTGATCCCGATACCGCACCCAACCGCTGCCCATTCCAGTCGTAAAACTCCATCGTGGACGTTTTGGCTAGCTGAAAGTCGCTGAAGATCACATTGATCCGGCACGCTTCGACATTGCAGCTGAGCACGTACTCTTTGCCGAAGTCGCGCGGATAGTACGACGGGAAGTACGGTGTGGTAATGATCCGATGATGCAGATAGTTGTTAATGCTGGTGATGTTTTGGGCCGGTCCAGGATTCGCTTGTATCGTTTCCCGATTTCCTGCGTAAAAGATTAAAGGAATGATTTAGGACCCTCTCCGGGAACTTCGTCAAATGCGTCTCACTGCTTACGTTCCGCAACGTATTCCAGCGTGAAGGCATGGCTGTGGTTGCTCCAGTAGACGAACTTGACCAGTACGGAGCGGGTCTGCGTTTGGTAGACCACGTCGTGGCCACAGTTCCGCCGACCGGTGTATTCCGTCGAATCGAACGGTGGCTCGGTGAACTCGAGATAATCGCACCGACACGGTGGCTCATTATGCACCGAACATTTGGCTGGGAAGTTCGAGTAGCTTTTCGACGAGGTGGCAACAATCGATAGGGATTAAAATTATTATCCAACACCCCCTGAATGGTTGATCCGTTTTGGCCAAGCGCCAAGCGGGCAAGTGTTGATTGCTGGGTGCTTACCTTAATGAGATTTTAAAATTGCACGACGGACAGGTTACCAGCTCGAGCGTACAGACGTTCGGGACGGACGTTTGGTTGACGAGTGCGGTTCGAGGGATCTGGAAGGTTGGAGGAAAAATGAGGCAAGCATAACGCATTAGAGATAGACCTTTTTTCCATTATTTAGATAGAACAGACTGTAAACAACATAATTTGAAAGGTTTTTTTTTAAGAAAGCTTCGACTTAGTTATAAAGCTTTTATGAAAGTTATGTATTTTAGAGGATATTTGTACAAGTGTCGTTCGTTATGGATGTTTGTACTTGGTGGCACTATTCATTAAATACAAGGGATCACAGGATTTCAGCATCAATATGACCCCAAGAGTATCAAAAGGGAGTAAAGACATATCCTTGAAGAACATTTTAATATTGATCCATCCCTCATATATATTATATATCCGTATCATTTCCAGGATTTTCTACGACAGTCTCTCTTTTGCCAAGCCAAATCTTGTCCGTCTCTATTGATATCAAAAGAATTTTAGCTTTGGCTACCCCCCATCATTTAAGAAGAGGTTGGTGCACTCGATCTGTACAAGATTTGAACGCAGGACAAGCATGACATGAAGCCTTGGTGTTAGCAGCTGGACTACAGAACCAGTTCCACGACGTCCAGTTATTGCTGTATTTTATTTTCCGCTAGCAATATTGATACAGAGCCACTATACTCTAATCTAAAGAAAGTTATATGTTTCTTGTTTTGCACTTCACTTCTACCATCTGTTTAGGTAACCGTCATTCATCCATCCGTTGAAAGCAATACACGCGCGTCAGGTAACAACAGTCCTTGGTGCGTCTTAGTACTTCTAAGCCAGCTTATAGGCCTTGACCTTTGTATGCAGCTATTGTCCATTAGGTCACCGTACATGACTCACTCATAATCTAGTATCAACTAAAGACACTAATTGTGGAAAACTCGTTACAATACTTTCATTCCCACATGCATTCACAGTCCCTTAGAGGTTGAATTTTGAAACCAATTGAAAAACAGTGCATGCGTCATGGATACGTCATCGATCACTCAACATTTCCGTTTGATTTCTGGCGCTACAACATTCGCCGCGTTTGACGCGTTATAATTGGCACCGTAATCCAATTAACGGCCTTAAATGACTCACAGAAATCGATTGCATTGCACTACCACCTCCACCACCGCAAAGACACTTACGTAAGGCACGGACACATTGGTCGCCTGCAGTTGGCCACGATCGCCCAGCTCGAAGTACACCCGGTGGCCATTGTACACGCCGCAGATCTCATTGCTCCGGAACACTTTCGGCAAACATTGGACCGGCGAGAGGCACAGGCACAGCGCTAGCAGTGCGATAGCGAACGGAACTGAGCAAGGATTGCGTTTAGCCAACCGGCCACTATAAAGCATACTCGAACTCGCGATTATCCTGGTTTTGGGTACTGGTTCTATTTTCGAAATGGATTCAGATTCCACTTTTCAACCACGGACACGTGTCACGTTTTTGGCGCGGTATTGCAATAGGTTGTGAAAAACGGGAACCAAATTGCTTTGCTAAGAGTCACTTCCGCAGAGCTGTGGTAGGTGCGTGTTCGTTCCGTTTGAAAGTCGCGTTGATACTGATTTCCTACGGCCCTCTTGGGATAACGACAACGGCTTTCCGGAAGCCATCCAACTGCCACAGTGGAAGGAAGATGGGCTCAACAAGGGACACTCTTGGGTACGCGGTTGTTATATCGTTCAGCGCGAAATGTGCAGGAATAGGGCGACAACAAAGCACACACACATAAAAGCCATGTTACGTTGTGTTTTTCGAAAGTGTCCAACGCCGCAACGCAACGGCTAATAGCGTGTTGCTTCGCCTGTGTATCTCTTAGCGTCTTTCCGTATGGTGCGCATTTGTTACATCCGTTCTACGTTATGAACGGGTAGAATGGGGATTTACTATTTAAACCAACAGCATAACAGCAAGTACCCGGCCTAAGCTTACGACAGTGGCCAGTGGATTTAAAATTGTTTGCCTAGAAACAGAACAGTACAAAGGGACAAAGCAAAGTTCCATAAAAGGAAATCCATTCATTGTTCCCGCTCGAACCCGTTCAATCGTCTGTGTCTGTCTGTTGTTAGGGGGCAATTGGGGCAACAATTTACATAACTTCGGACGAATACAAAAAAAAGAGCTATTTGCACACTCATTACGACATACGCCGGGCAAGGAACTGGGTGTGCGTGTGCACACCTTATCTGCCCTGGGCCGGCATTTATTTAAGCCACGCAGCGACGAAATGTAACACCCGAGACCGTACTTAGAACTCCATCTTCATGTCGGTCAGTGCCGCCGCCTTGCCTTTGAACGTTTGCTCGAGCTTGCGGAGAAACTCTTCGAATATGACCGTTCCCTTGAACATGCTCGTTTTCTTGTAGTCCTTAATCTTCGACCGATTCTCCTCGCCCTCCACCGTGTTCTTTTCGTCGAATGCGTTCACTTCCTTCAGGAGATCGCTGTAATGACCAAAAAAAAGGTGTTACACATTACGCGTGCACGCATAATCCTACGCATAATTCGCAAACTTGTGCAATATCTTACATTATCGTTGGCACATCGGTCGGATCAAACTTGGAGGCAATGTTCGGGTTGAAGGGTATGCACACCTTGCCCGTCTTCGGATGCACGCAGAAGGGCGACTTCAGCAGATGGTTAAAGCCCTTCGTGACGTTAATGTCGAGCCGTGGGTAGGTGAACGCAAGCGTTACTTCCTCCACAATGAACTTGAACCGCCGGTACCTGTTGCTGTTGCCGGACATGCGTAGTTCGTCAAAGTACGCCACGAACTCCTTCCACACGCCCTTCGAATCGTTCGCCACCGCTTTGAAGCGCTTTTCGAGCTCCGCCCGCACGGATGCATCCTGCACGAGCGCCAGCAGCTTCCGCACACCCTCCGGCTTGCCGAACATGTTTTGATCCACCAGGCAGATCTCTTCGAACAGTGGCGCAACGATGCGGTAGGCGCGCCGTACGCTGTGGTGCATCTCGTCGTGTATGATGACGCGCGAAGTCGTCCCCTCGCCGCCCGATATCAGCAGGTTCAGGTACATGGCGATGGCGGACCGGGCGGCCGTATCCAGATGGCGGGCCGCCTTATCCGACACCCAGCAATGGATGCCACGCCGACCGCTGAACACCCACAGCAGATGCTCGAAGCCAAAGTCTTCGCGCAGCGCCTCGTCCAGCACGCGGCACGCAATCGACATAAACTTCCAGCACAGCTGGCACACGTTCGCCTCGTTGCAGCAGGTGCGAATGTCGTCGTAGTCGGTCATGTCGATATCGAACACCAGCTCCCGCTGGACCGGCTGGATGGCGGTGCTGCCCCGGTGATCCTTCGGCCGGATGTTGTACACCGCACCGATATCGATCTTGAACGGTGCCTTCGAGCATATTTCCCGCTCCAGCTCCTGCTGCGTCTCGAACGATTGGTAGCGTATGTAGATGTCGTCCTGCAGGGTGAAGGAAAATTCTCGGTTCGAAAACACGGACGATTCGGCTGGGGTTGACGCACGGGAACGTATGAAATGGGTAGCAGAGACCAAAAATAGTAGTAACGAATTAATGAATGAAACGGTAGCGCCGGGAACGTAACAGTTTCTCTGGGGAATAATAAGCTGGAAGCACTTACAGCGTCCGTACGACATCCACCGGTAAAACTGCTTGTGGGGGAACAATCGTTTGTAGTAGAGTGGCAACAGGTCCTGCAGTATGTTGGGATCGAACGTTGCTTTTGGTTTCACGGTAGAATCTTCCAGTTCAGGCATTTTTACAACTATTTAATAGAAGCAACTAGGAATTGTTTGGACGCACTGCGTTTTATGGGAATGCAAACGACCGATCGAATAAAATGCGCGCCAAACTCACGTAAACAAATAAACAAACGTTCCCGTTGACAGTTGTCATTTTACAGCGGTTTAAAATACAGCGGTACTTCTTTGCCGTACGCACTGGTAAATTTGTTTTTTAATTATTCTAATTATTGAGGGGTTTTTTTTTTACTCGCATTCCTGTGTTGTTTCATAAAAGTAGGAAAATGCGAATTTTTGTAAAACAATTTTGTACGAAAGTCGTAAAAACATGCATTGGTGATAAGCCTTGGCCAATAGCCAAGGTAAATAGAGACCTTTACCAAAACGTCACCAAGCTGGGCTCACCTGACCTATACGTATGTTGAACAGGTGTCACAAATTCTTCTAAAAAAGAGAAAAGCACTAGAGAAAAAGTGTAAATACGAACGTTTTCCTCCGAAAAAAGAGTATCGCCAAGCGTGTTGCAATCAAGATTCAATGCTAAAACTGTCCGCGGGTAGGCGTGGAATCGGGCCACGTCGGAGATAAGCCGTGGAGAAGCAGCAGCACATTATTCTGCGGGCGATAAGAAAGCAGACCACAACATCTATACACATACATTGCACGGGCCAGGAGGCAGGAGGGTGACGAAAGCAGACGACAGTGAAAGCATCCGCCCGCCTTGGTGTCACTGGCATCGAGAGACGGAAAGGCAAGAAAACACCAACACCACAATTCATCACCGCTGTCGTCGTGTGGCAAAACTGTCCCGAACAGGGTGTGATCCGCCGACGGCGGAACGTCCGGCACCATGTACTGCCTGCAGTGTCTCATCCCGGTGCTGCTGATTCCGAAGCCGACGAACCCGGCCCTGATGCAGACGCATGTGATGTTTATCGTGCTCTATCTGATCGGCTTCTTTCTCGAGCGCAAACCGTGCACCATCTGCAGCCTGGTGTTTCTGATGGCCGTGTTCCTGATCTGCAACAGTGGGGTCGGCAACTGCCTGTTCTGGGGCAACTGCGAGGGCCACACGTGCGACAATGGCTAATCGAACCGGACGCGGACAAGTCGAAGACGCGTAAGCTGATGCGCTGGTAGGGCAGTGGTTACTTCCTTGTTTACTGCTTTGATTTTGAACACTTTCTATCCTGATTTATCTCTCCATTTCCACCGTTTTCTATCCAAAAATGGCCAAAGATTTAGACAAATGCGTGTTAATTGCGAGGGTGCACGGGGAGATGAATGCCAAGCCAGACAGAAACGTTAGGTTAAGTGCGCCAGCACCATGTTTAGGTAAAATAATTCTGTTTTTTTCGTTTTAGAAGTTGAGTTTGGAATTGTTTAGAAAAAAATTTGCCTTACGATTGGATGTAGATTTCGTTGTTTCACTCGTGTCGGGTTTATAGGTAGTTTGTTTGTTTTTTGTTTGTTTCGAGAACATAAAGACTGCAGGACGCAGATCAATCTTAAACGCAAAGGCGGTTGTGCTGTAAACGGGAGATTTGATAAACTAGCTTGAAGCGTGCGTGCAGACGAGCGCAGCATAAACATAAACATTAAAAAAAACATTAGTCGTAGCTTGCCCGATGTGATTGATACTGGAGAAGGTGTGCGCGAAGGTGGGCATGTGTCCAAAGGAATAAGAAAGCAGCAAAAGCTTAGAGAAAACATACAGGATACAGCAACAGAAACAGAAAACTTTACTAGCTTAAAGTAGTGACACGTTTTTTTGGAACAGTAATCGATACGGCGTGTAGTACGCATTCAGGATTAATGGTTGTTTGTTAACGATATTTATATATTGGCAGTTCTAAATTCAAAATTGGTAAAAAACGTCCCCCCTATCACTGTTCTGGCCGAAGCAGCTGGTCATTAAGGAATGAGTGCTTCTGTCCCAAGAAGTGCCCTAAAAAATTAGTCCCTCAAAAATGTGCATCATTACTCCCGAGGGTGTCACTAGTGTGGTTTCGTGAGGAAATTTAAGCTAAACTTCTCCTTCAAAATATCAAAAAACAAACCACCCACAGTGGATTAAAGGAAAAAGGCGCAACAAAGACGCTACAAAAGCAGGAAAACTCTCGCGAACTCAGCTCGCGCAGCGTGTTTGTGAGGGGTGCGATTCGGATAACGATAACTTGTACATAGTTATGAACATACATGTAGTATTTATTTTTTTAAAATTACAATCCGGGTGCGATTCGGATAACGATAACTTGTACATAGTTATGAACATACATGTAGTATTTATTTTTTTAAAATTACAATCCCTAATGTCCTTAGGTTAGCGTGTTGAAAATCAATTAAAGCAGCAGCTGTACACACCATTAAATAAAATCAACTCAAAATAATGTCAAATTGTAACCATAAAACGGGCTGAAACCGGAACATCATTCGGAGAAAGAAGAGAGACGCGTCATACATGTTTTTAAAATCATATTTATAAGATTTATTTGTCAGCTTTGAACATACACAGTTGAATGCTGTCTAACTCAGCTTGTTTGCTGTGGCTTGCTGCATCGTTCCCCTGGCGGGAAATGGGTGTGCTTGTCGGTTTTTTTTTGTGTGTTGTTGCTTGCTAAAAGGGGATCCTCAATTAGTAAAAATCATCTCCGAAAGCCGACTGTCTTGTTGAAGTCGCTCGCGCTTGTACTTGTACACGGAATGTATGTAATTTTCGCTCCCAGGTACCAACAAACACACCACTCGTCTGCCATTCGCTTTCCCAAAATGCGTCGGCGCGTTCACTTATCACTTCGAGCATTGTGGTCCATAGAAACGCGCTTTGCGCTTCACACACACATTGCCCAAACGCGCTAATCAATCCACTTAATGCTTTTTCAATCCTTCTTGCCGAAGGCGATGTTTAATGCTGCTTCGACAGACGCACACACCATTCGTTCCCTTGTTCAAATCCAAAATCATATTTACACATTATTTCATTTATTCCCTTTTCTTTGAAGGGGGATGTTTTTTTCTGCGTGCGGGCAACCACACACCACGTTGAGATTCGCTGATTTATCGCTGATGGGGTTTGCTGTCCAGTAGGATGTATGTGGTAGTAGGTAGGCTATGTGTCCGTGGCGTGGTAATTCTGCATTTTTAAAAATCACATCACAATTTGTGTCGGCGTGTGGTTTTGTTTGGGGTAGCACGTACACAAAACTGGAGAAAAGGGAGAAAAAATAACAAGCCCATAGGGTGTTGTGGAGAGAAAGAGGTGCTGCTACCGATTTTGTTTAGGGATGTTGTGTAAGCCCTCTCCTATCGTTACTATCGATTTAAACCGATCGTGGCTGGACATCTGGAAATACATCGGTAAGTGAAAATAGGACAAGGATCGTCAGCGTACGTTCGATTGTGCTGCTTCGAGACAAACAAAATACTTACAGTGCGGACGAACAGCATCCTCCTCGGAGGCGGACGTCTCCACCACCTTGCCGGGCAGGCTGATCGGGGTCAGCAGACTGCGCCCGTAGTGGATTCGCCCCATCGGCAGCATCGGCTGCGGCACGGGTTGCTGCTGTTGCTGTTGCGCCACCTGCTGTTCCGACTGGTGCTGGACCTGATGCTCCTGCTCCTCCTGTGCCTGGTGTGCCATTTCCGGCTCGGTTGGGCGCGGCGGCTGCTGCTCCTGCAGCTCGCGCTCGTCCGAGTGTGGCGATGGGCCCTCCTGGTCGGGCACGTTGCGGTAGGAATCGGTCTCCTCCTCGCTCTCCTCCGACTCGGCAATGCGGGCGATGAGCGAGCGCAGCTGCTCGGTAAACTTCTGGGCGGCAAAGTCGGCCACGTTCATCTCCTCCGACGAGGGCACCGGGAACTTGTGCATCGCCATGTCGATCGGCATCTCACGGATCTGGACCTCCTGCTGCTGGGGCATCTGCTGCGGTTGTTGCTGGGGAGCTGGCTGCTGCTGCTGTTCCGGTTCCGGCTGGCTGCGGACGATCTGGGGCGGCAGGAAGGGGCGCATAAACTCCGGGATCGGAACGCGCTGCAGATGGATGCGAACCTCGGTGTGCGGTGGCATGGCGGCGGGCTGGGGCTGCGGTGCCGGCTGCTGCTGGTGCATCTGGGCGGCCATGATCTGGGGCAGCTGCTGGAGGAAGGGATGGAAGTTCGGGCGGCCCATCGGTCCGTCCGGGCGCGGGGCCTGCATGATCGAAGCCGGGATCGGGGGCAGCTGCTGCTGAGACTGTTGCTGCTGCTGTTGCTGTTGTTGGTGGGGGTTCATCAGGGGCATCGGGAAGATTGGTCGTGGCATCTGGCGAATGATGGTCTGGGCGGGCGGTCCCATCTGCTGGGGCAGGTGGGTGAGCGGGCCGAAGGTACGAACCGGCGGGATCGGGATCAGAATCTGGCGGACAGGCTCGGCATCCTCGTTCCTATTACGAGGGAGTTGCTTCGTTAGTTCACTGTAAAGTAGTGATGGGTAAAGTTGGCAAAGACCCGGAGTCAGCTCCGATCCGACTTCGATAATTTCGAAATCGACTGCGGAAGGTAGGTCCGTCCAGCATTATCCGGAGTCGTTCGGAATCGTCCGGAATCGTCCGGAGTCGTTGGGAGTCGGAGTCACCCGTAGTTGTTGTGCGCCGGAGTCATCCGGAGTCGTTCGGAGTTGTCCGGAATCGGTTGGAGTCGTCTCGGATCGGTGTGAATCGTTCGGAGTCGGAGTCATCCGGAGGCGTTCGGAGTCTTCGAAGTCGTCCGGAATCGGTTGGAGTTGGAGCCACATCAAGTACCGAGGGGCTCCTGTTGATTCTAACCGACTCCGATTACAGTCGACTCTAATCGACTCTGGGCGACTCCGAAAGACTCCGACACCGGTGGACTCCGGCCAACTCCGACCGACTCTGGATGACTCCGAACGACTTCGGATGACTCTGGACGACTCCGAACGATTCCAAACGACTCCAGGCGACTCCGGACGACTCCGACTCCTGGCAAAACTAGTGGTTCGGATTTTCCCAGTGTCGGAATCGGACTAACAATAGCCGGGGTCGGATCGGAGTCGTGGGTGCACTCCAAAGAGCACATCACTGCTGTAAAGAATACCTGAAAGTTGATAATACTTACTTCAGCTCATTGCCCGACTCGCAGAAGATGGCAATGCGCTCGCCGGTAACCTTCTGTTGCTTCGGGTCCGTGGTCAGATCCATGCCGAACGGCAGGCGCACCATCTTCGGCGGCGAATCGACCAACTCCTCAGAACGGCGTCGCTCCACGATGCAGTTCATGCGGGACCTGCAAGGAAATGGGACAGAAAAACGAAGTTGAATATCCCACCCAGTTCAAAGTCCTGCTCCCAAGCGCCTACTCACTTCTGGTTTTCCCGAAGGATAGCACTCGCCAGATCGGTCAGATGCAGATCGAGCGGCAGGTTGACACGGTGACGGTTGTTCATGTCGATCGACTCATCGCTTTCGCCATCGTTCGACGAATCATCCTCATCTTCCGAGTCGCCCGACTCGTCCGAATCTTCCTTGTGATGTTTGTGGGCCTCCGCTTCCTGCTTGTGCTTCTTGCTCTCCTCCCGATCGATGGTCTGGAGATTGCTCTCATCGGCCGACAGGTTGTCCTGCATCAGTGCCTGAGCCTTTGGCAACTCCTGGACAAAAGTAAAGATAAAATCGATGTGTTAGTCCAACTCCAACTTCTTCTGCGGGCTCATTTGTACAGTTCGTAACAGGACGCAATGATGTAAGTGTTTAGTGTAACCAGCGATGCCGGACGTCGGTACAGAGAAAGCCC
>AXCO02007427.1:0-14741 GCA_000473525.2 Anopheles melas | reverse complement strand
ACATACATCGCGTACCTGCTGCGAGACTGGGGCTCGGCTGCGGTACACTGCGGTGAAAATACTAACCGCACACAGCTATCGGTATCGGTTTTTTTTTCTTGCGCCCACTGTCCTTTTGCAGTTGCGGGTGAATAAAATCGCTGCGCTTCGGTACTGGGATGCATGTGGCATGCCGTTGGAAGCGCCCTGAGCGGGAAACGCTTACCGATAGTAATTGGTTTTTGTTTCAGAATTGGAAATGTAAACCACGTACCGTCAGTCGAGCGGAATGCTTTGGTATTCATAGCGTGCAAGCGGATGTTGAAGAATAGATGTTTTGTTCGAAATTTGTTTTTGTGATAAAAATATAGCAAATGGCTCAAATTAGATCTTTTGTCGGCAATGTTTCGTCCATTCGACAGTGGAAACGCGAAACATTTGCAAAAAAATAAGAGATTGTTCAGCAAATTGCATACTTTGGGGCGGATTTGGCAGACAGCTCGTCTTACGATGAACTTTTTCGCCTGAAATTATGCTATTTTTCTGCAAATTTTGCTCCTTTCGACAATAATAAGACAAAAAGATGAAGGTTGTTTTATAAATGGCACAATTTAAGGTGCATTTTGTGGACAGTTTATCTTGCGAAGTGCTTTACGCCTATAATTAGGTAACATTTCTAGCTACTAATCAAAAACACAATTGTTTTATTGTGTCTCAGTTTTTTAGCTTCGTATTGGTCGTTCCATTATTTCAACGAAATTGGCCTTTACTCATATCAGCAGCCCTATATTCGGAAACTAAGCCCTCGTCGGTTGTTTGCATGAGGAAGCAACTCAAACCTTTATCATCAAAATAGCAACAGTTTTGTTCTTGTTGCTCCTTCCTTTTACCTCTGTCCCAAAAATGGTTCGGAATTCCCAAAAACTTCTTCCTGAACATTTCCAACGCCCAAATCCAATACCAGTTGCGCGTTGAGCGAGAAAATTTGAACGCCTACAAAACCGTGCATGATAAGCAACGCTGGCCGGACAGAGGAGCAGGAGACGGCTAGAGAATTGCAACATTTTGTGCACGAGCTGGAAGTGGCGTTGGAAGCGTGTAAAGGGCGAAATTATCGTCACATGGTACTGGGCGTTCGCTCCAGCCCACCCCCTTTACGCAACCCGACGGACGATGCGCAAATGGCAAAAGGTGTTAATGGCATTTTGTTGGGCTCGCAGCCCGAAACATCATCAGCAAAACGATCCCCCCCCCCCCAATACCCCGGGAAAACCACCAACCCAAGCGTTCCTTTATGTTTCGCCATGCTGAGGGATGCGCTACACCGCAGCCACTCTGCAGAACTTCCGCCTGAGCGACGGCGGCAGCAGTTTGTTCACCCAACTAATGACATTAAACGAAAAAGCAACATTCACCTGCGCCGCCTCACCACCATTCTCCAGTTGGTCGCGGGAAAAGCAGTCCGATGGTTATCTACTGCCTGCTTCGTTCTGGCTCCCCGTTTCTTTCCTTCCTTCCACAGGGCAATGATGAACGCTTAATGTTACACTGCAACCTGACAAGGGAAACAAGCCACACCACGATGCCACAGTTCGGGCGGGAATGAAGGCAAAAGGAAATGGAAAAAACACCCCCTTGCACTTCCAAACCAAACCGAAACCGGTGGACCGGACCAGGTGGAATCGTTCCTGCTCCATGGGAAATCGTTCCCCGGGCAGGTGAAAACGAAACGGGAAAATCACTCGGAATTAAATTAAATATTTCCACGTCTGACATTCGTGTACACTTTTTTTTGTTGCGCTTCTCTTTCTACCTTTCTCTCTCGCACCATCGATTCGTACCATTTCCTCGTCCATTCTTCAGACCATTTTCACTCAGGAGCATTTTGAGTTGGCGAAGCAGAATCAACCAACCAAAATGCGAAGAAAAAATACAAGAAACAAGAAACACACACACACACACACACACACATACAGCACTGCTCCCGAAAGACCATTTCGATTCAAAGTGGAGCAAGTTCTCAGCCACCTCTCAACCTCGATCGAGGCCAGTAACCGACCTCTAGGAACTTTTTCTTGTTTTCTCTCTATCTCCGTCTCTCTTTTACCCATTGTATCTCGGCCGCCCGGCTCGCCACAGGCAACAAAACAACGCAAACGAGCCACGAGAATACCATCGTTTCAACAGTTGGTTTTTCACCCGACGCTTTCGCTTCCGGTTTGCCCCGAAACGGCACACGTCCGCCCTGCCCGAAGCCAGCCGGAAGGACGGTGGAAGGTGGAGAGTTTCGTTATTGGAATTATAATATTTCCAGCCCCCTGCCAGTTCGCTCCCTTCGGACGATGGAGCAGCCTGGTCGCTCACACCTTACCCCAAGAAACTGGTTGCGTCTTGTGTTCATCCCCAACGTTCACTCCTTTTTTTGTGTGTGTTGGTGGTGGTGCTGCTGCTGCTGCTTACTTCCGACCGTTGAATTCGGTTCCGGCGCCATCGTGCTCCCGTGCGCTCGGGTTGTACTATTTTTTCCGCTCCGTTCGCTTCATGGCATCCTTTCACGGATGGATGGACATCCTTGACGGATGAAAGCGTAATTCGGGCGGCAGGAGACAGAGAGCGAGCGCCGTGTTTGGGGGTGCAAAACGAGCCATTCGTTTTCCTCCTTTACAGCACAAACCACAGCCCGAGCGGCCAACTCGGAACTGCGGAAACTCAGCGACAGCGCTAACGTACCGTGCTATTTCTTGCCCGTCGCACCGCACCGGCCACAGCCAAGCCGCGGGACCACGGAAAGTGCTGTGGGGGGAACAAAGTCAAAGACGCTCAGACGCTTTGAGGTGGTGCTCGTACTCGTGGGTTTTTCCTTTTTCTTCTCCCCAATGCCAGCTTTTGCTGGGTGTGTTTCGGCAGCCACAGCAGCTAACTGGAAGTCGCGAGGTGTTGCAAAATGCCAACAGTCATATTTTGCTGCACGTTTCTTCGCATTACTTTGTCGCGGGAGAGAATGAAGAAAGGGGAATGAAGTCCCCCTACAATTCATGCACCCTTCGTCGGTACACCACACCATTCCACCCACCGAATATGAAACTTCTTTTGAAATGTATATTTGTTTAACGGGCGCGTGATTCCAACAAGTCGTTGCGAGCGGTTGAATGTATTTTTTTTTTCATTTTTTTCTTCTTTTCCCGTTTTCAGCATTCATTCAAAACAACCACCAACGGGCGCACGGATACTTTAATGCGCACGGGAGACAAACTTCACCGCCCGTCTATAGGAGAGTGGAGGCCTTTCAGGCGAAAACAGGCGCCTGAAGCTATGTAAACGTGCAGCGGCGCCATCGCCCGGGCTGCTTTGGTTCGCGCACGGCATTCAATTTGCCGTTCAAGTTGTGCGTAATGATGGTAGCGTTTCATTATGCCGTGGAGAGTATGGTAAGAATGAAACAAATGAAGCATTTTGAACGAATGAACGAAACCGTTCCACAAAAGCGTTGAAGGTTGAAGTGTTAAGGTAAGAAAATGAAGTGGAATAAGTGGAAGAACGAATTGCACAAATACATAAGAAATATTTGCCAACAGAAAATGTCTTAGTAATGTCCTTATTACTATTATTTTTAGAATTATTTTTAACCTAACAAATTCCTCATTTCCATGGCAAAGACCACGACATAAACTCGAACTCGAGTCTCACATTGCCGCAACGCCACAGCATCTCAACAACAAAAGCAACCAAATTGAACGAACTCTACTCCGCAAACACAGAAATGGACCAAATGAGCGAATAAAACCGGATCCACCGGAGGGCTTCTACTGTGTTTTCCCCCTATTCTCAATTTCCCCCACCGGCTTTACCATTTTGCTCCGATTAGCACTCTCGCCCCTCGTCACCAGTCCGTTCCTTCCTAGGCGTGATTGCAAAAAAAACCGCCAAACAGCAACAGGATCACGGCGGATCATGGCCTCGGGACTTTTCTGTAGTTTACACCCACCGCAAAAAAAGGTGTCGCACGGTAGGTGCGAAAGGAACGAACAACGCCCCACACCAAATGGAGCAAGAAAAGACACCAACGCCAACACACACACACAGTACAACAAAAAATCGCATAAACGAGACGAGAAAACCGAATTGGTTTACGTGAACGTTGGCGCGCGATATTCGCAAATAAACTAACACTCTACACCAGAAACACACACACACACACACACACCAACCAGAGTGCCAGAGTGGATTAGTGTGGGATATTTTTGCATTTTGTTTTCCATCCTGTGTTGTGTACTGGGTTTTCCCTCAGCTCACCATCTACCTTCACCCAAGCGGTTCCTATTCTTTGGTGTGCAAATTACCATTCATTAGCAATCAAACGGAAGCAAAACCGCGGGGTGCGCATTTTTGCCGCGCACAACACACGGCACGGCACACAGGCTGAGTGATTTTGTTTTTTTTTTTGCTCTGGTTCTCCATTCCATTCTAGTGCCGGTACCGGTTCCCGCCAGTGGTTGGTACCACTTACCCGCGTTTTTCCCCCGTTCTACGGTATCGCTTTGTTTCATTGAAAACGGTTCCGCGCACGCGGTGGGGTGAGCAACTCATTTTTTCGACTGGTTGATTTTTCTGGCAAATTTGGATTTGGCATCCGCGAGCAACAGCCGCCTTTGGGCTTTAATTTGCGTTGCGAAGATGTCTACCAGCCATGAATGCGTGTGTGTGTGTATGCGGTGTGCGTTTAATATGAGCTGTGAACTCCTGCTGACATTACTGCCGCTCCGGCGGTGAGGGTTTCGGAAGGGGCTGGGAATCGAAAACCCTCGGTGTTGATTGAAAATTAAACGCACAACCATCGCACCATTGTGAGGTGGCACGGGTGGCGGGCGAGCGATTTGGCAAGGCGCTGGAATTACGAAATAATTGGGAATTATTCCGGTGCGAATTGTTTCGCCGTTTTGTTGCTGTGGCGCGCTTGTTTCGGGTGCGTCATTTTTGCCTGCCGCCATTGAACTGGATTTGGACGGGAAAGTACGGGGGTTGATAGGGTTTTAGATTTTGTTGGTCAATCTTTGTTGCAGAAGGTGCGAGAAACAATGATTCCGAGTCAATATGGTGTAACAACTTTAAATTTATTAGCTAGTACTGTATTCAACAGGATTTGTTAGAACATTTTTATTAATAAATATTCTCCCTTCAAGATCCCTAAAACCTTAAATAAATTAAATGCTTATCCAGCATGATTATTTCGTATACTTAAAAACATCAAAACTGAGCGCCTAAAAGTATGCACCATAAAAGTAACAAATAAAATAAAACAGTTATAGTAAAAAATTGCATACATCTAGGCGTGTAAACTGTAGCTTAACCTAACTTATCGTAATGAGGCTATCGGATGCCACAGTTTTGTGGTAGAAATCGCACGATTCTAACTCAGTTTCTACAACCTTTATAATTTTGTTGGTTTGCTGTAAAACATTAAATAAGTGACTATCCTGAAAATTGCTTTCAGCGCTGCTTCAAACCTCAATAAGTCAGATAAGTCATAGTCAGAAATCCCGACACTATCGTGACAGTCACACGTTACGATAAAAGCACTCCTCACTTTAACAAAATTTCATAATCAAACAGCTTCAACCACCTGGCACTAACTCTCGCCAGACACGAAACCGATCCGTTTGCATACCCAAGGTGTAGACAAAATTTGAACACTCTAATTTTAGTTTTTGTGTTTTCTTTTCCCGCCTTCCACAAAAAGCAAACATTTCCACTCTGTTGCTCGGTGAAAAATCAAACTAGCCGCTCGGTCGTTTGGTAGTGTTAAAATATTCAAACCCTCTCCATGGGCACTCTCTTCCCCTGAAAGCGAAGGCAAGAAATTAGTCAAAAATGAATAGGTGAAAAAACGAATCGCTCAACTACTGGAAAGTGAAAGTTGTATACCTTACTGCCTTTCTAGCTTGGTTCGCTCAACCAGCAAATATAAACCTTACACACACACACACACACACACACACACACATACACATTCAAAGAGCCATTGGTCACCAAATTTGTGTGACTTGTTTGTGTGTTTTGGCGTCTTTTTCATCCCTCCCGCTGGTCCTTCGCCGAGGCTTGGAAGGAAGTTTGTGCTATTTGTATATTCCTCCTAGCCAACGATGAAGGATACTCGGGCCAGAAGTGAGTCTCCTGAGAGTCAGCAGGAGGCAGAAAGCAACCCACAACGCTTACGGTCCCAGCCAGCAGTCGCACTCGCCGCCATCCGCTTCAAATCCTTAATTTCCATTCTTCGGCCAAAGTAATAATTATTCATATCGCAGCCGGATGCAAGAATACGCGCCCGGCTGCGAGCAAAACACAGAATTTCCGAAAGGTGCGAATGAATCAAGGCACCTCACCCTTCGGGGCAAAAAAAACGAAGTAAACAAAGCCTTTAGAAAGAGCACAAACACACACACACCGAATTTCTTCGTCTTTTTCGAGCTCTAAAAGGAACGAAGCTGGTGATGGCAAGGAAAGAACAACATTTACCATTTTCAATGGTCGCTTTTTAGCCCGGCGTCCACGGATTTCTCCACGGACCACCACTACCATCATCATCATCATCATCATCATCTTACTCCTCGCCTCCCGAAGCGTATGGCCACTTAATCCGCTCGACTTTCTCTTCTTCGCTGGCCGGCATGGTTTTGCAGGAAGTCAAACAAATTTTAACCCTCCCACCAGCGTGAGCAGGGAGCGATTTTGGACCGATGAAGGCCAACAAATGATTTTCGGCTAATTTTGGACTACACTTTTTGTTTCGTTGTCGTTGTTGTTCACTTGTTTGTGTTTGTTTGGTTCGTTCGCTTCTTCGTTTGCTTCGGCGGCAGACTTAATCCTGCCGAAAAAAAAAGTTGCTCAATTCATTGGCTCGAAAGCGCACCCGAAAATGGCTGTTTGTAGGAATTTTTTATCATCATCCTCCAGCGGACAGGCAGCAATGGTCAGCCACTGGAATGGTAAGAAAGTCATCACGTGTGGAAAGCAGCAAACGACTTCTTTCAACGATGCATAAATTAATAATTCAACCGAGCGCCAGTTTCGGAAGAAAAATATCAACAGGATAGAAGCACCGTACAGTGGGCAACGTTCGCAAGTGAAAAACAACAACTAACAACAAATCCCACACGATAAGCGTGTACGTTTCATTTCAATACGTCCGTCGTCTCGCCGCAAGTCATTTGCTCTTCTTGCTTTAAGCTATTGCAAACAAAACCATATTTGGAGACAAAAACAAACTCCCGTTCCCACTGCTTTTGCGCTCCTTTTACCGCACACATCTTTGGCAGTATTAAACCTTAAAACCAACGAACGATTGTACACACTCTAAGCAAGGACGCTCAGCAAGCAAGTGGATGATAGAGAAAAAAAGAAGGAAACCCTCATCCGCCAAACGACGACTCCGCCGACGAGCGCCAAACCCACAACGAGCAAAAATCAAATAAAGCAGCGAATCGCGTGTAATGAATAGATCCTAATGATTGAGTTGATGGATGGACGTCGTGCCGTGTGGCTTTTCATTGTAAGTTGTAACGGGAATGGGAGTAGGGAGTGAAAAAAAACAGCCCGATATCTTTACAGGGAAACGGTTTGAATGCGTTACTGTTAAATTTGTTTTTTTTCTCCTTTCTGTTCGTCGCTTTCGGAGACTTTGGTGGTGGGATAAGTGTGTTTTTCTTTTCACACTCTCACTTTCCTCCGGGGAGGTAGGGAAAGCAAAGGTTCCCCCGAGTCCCGTGGCTCGCTTGAATTCCTAATATATCCCCGCCTGTACCCGCCCCTTCACAGCTTACTTCTCACCCGCAGCGCTGCGCTCCCATTCTAGGTTGGAAGTTGGTTTTATTGAATTTAAGGTTCATAATGGTTTGCGCACTCGAGGATGAGAGGTATAGCGTACAAACACACGCAAATGCCTTCACCACAAAATTCGCTTGCGTGGTATTTTTGTGTGTGTAGGAGAGTGATTTTTTTTGCATCTCTTCCCTGTTATTCCATTTGTGTCCTCTGTGTGCTACCATTCCGCTCGCAACATCCACGACATTGCGAAATGGTTGGGTTCGTTGTTTTTTTTTCATCTATCCATTTTCTTCATGCCTCGTTCGTCTATTTGATTTGTTTCGTACAACATGCTGACAGTTTTTCCCCTCTTTCTCTCTTCGAAGGGTAACACCAAAGCAGCGAGTCATCGTAGCCCTTCGGGCCATTCGGTGTGCCACGCGCAATAAGCTGCAAATTAGTGATTATCCCACGAGCCAAAAGTCAATGCCATCGTGTCCCTCGGTCCCCTTTAGAAATAGGGGACAGAGAGAATGTACTTAAAGTGCGCGGGAAATTTTAACAACGAACCGGCGTTCCACGGCCCGTGCAACAAAACAATAACACTTTGGCGGGGTATTAATAATACAGCTCTCATAACGCGAAACGAGAGTATGGAGAGTTAAAAAAAACAAGAACGTCCCTTGGCTGGACCCTCTCAGACAAGGATGAGTGTCAGCTGGTTAGATTCTGACAGCTGGAAGGGCGGACAGGCTATCGCGTCACTGGGTGGTAATTAAAACGCAGTCAAATGATGGATGATTCGTTACATCAAGTGTTTTTGTTTTGTTCTTTTTTTAATATCGTATCTTTCTAATGATTGGACGACTTTTAGTTTTTTTTTTTGACATCAATGCTATTTTTTACTGCATGAAATAAATTCATTTCTCTAGAGGATGATTATCAACAAGAAAAAAATCGTTGGAGGATTTCTAGCTTTTTTGTCTGTACAATATTCAAATAAGAAGCAAATGCACGATTAAAAATTTCTTGACGAGTCACGACGAATCGTTGACTTTCATGTAAGATAAAAACTTTGAAGTGTCATTTGCATCTGTTGCCTATGATTGAAATAGAAAAAAAACGCACAAATTCATTATGTTTGTTCATTCTTTTCCTTTGCTTTTGCCATTGAAACTATTGAGTGACAGGAATTATTTTTAGTAATTAAAAATATGAGGCATAATTGCATGTCATCTTGTTCTACTAAGAAGCGCCTGTCGATATGCAATAAAAATATTAATCAACACATTTTATGCATACATTTAGGCGCCGGCAACCAAATTTACTATCTACTTATTTTAATACATGGATTTTATGGTACATTATGGTAAAATGTGGTAAATACTAAAAAATTCAAATACACAAAGTACAATAAAAAGGTAATTTCATCACTGTGCCTCTAGATTAATCTCGCAAAAAAGAAAAAAAAGATGCTTCTCAATGACTCAGTGCATCCATATGTTCATTTATCATATTTTTCTGCAATTTCCTCTACGCACCCTAGCTGTTCGTAATATGAACCATAAAATAACCTCAAAATGAATCATTACCTTCCAGCACTTTACCTTCATCACGTACCCATACGCATTAAAACGCACTTTATGCCAAGACTCATTATACATTCGCACTTCGTCGAATGCGAAGAAGTTCTTCAAATTTTAAGATCACAAAACGCACACCCACCGCAGCCACAATCAAACCCATTTCACCTGCATCGGAATGTTAAACAAATTGTTTGACGCTTCATAAAAATGCCTATCCTATCCTTATCGCGCCCACCCCCCGGGAAACGCTCTCAGAAAAAAAACCAAAAACTTTAGAGCAATATAACCATTTCTGCCGGAAATGAATGCATCCCTCCTAGTGTTACGATTTGTATCTCCGGATTATAAGACCTTAGTACTGCCGGTAGCTGGGGTTAGGAAAACAGCTTAAACGGGCGCTGAAACCATCCCTCACAACACAACCCTCATCATTGCCATCATAATCTTAAGAATCCTTGGTTTTGTTTGCCAAACGGTTTCCGGGTACTTCCTCGCTTTACTCTACTTCCTCTCTTTCTCTCTCTCTCTCTCTCTCTCTCTCTCTCTCTCTCTCTCTCTCTCTCTCTCTCTCTTATTCTCTTCTTTGATTCGCACCTAGCACACGCAACACTTCCGAGCATGCTTTCTTTTACGATCTACCGACGGGAGCGGTCGAATGGATGGAATGGAGACCATTCCTGTCTCATTTAACACTCTTCTTTATTGTGCCCACAACCAGGGGTGGGGTGGGTGGGATATTTATTTTCACAACCTACTGCAACACACACACACACTCTCACACACACACACACACACACACACACACACAAACGAAAACATACTATGGGAGATTGTAAAAAAGATGTATGAGGGATTAAAGATAACACCTTCCGGGGAAGGTTGGTGGTGATATGCCCCAGCTCTCTCACACACACACACGCGGGTGACAGCGATACGGGTTACCTTTTGGCGAGGGAAACCACGAGGCAGGGGAAATTCAGTTAAGTAGCAGTCAAAACAAATCCACAATGTTGCTCTTCATTTTAATGCTTCCCTGAGCAATTCGCGTTTCACCTCTCTCTCTCTCTCTCTCTCCCTGTTGATGTTTGCCTGCCTGCCTCATTCAGTGCGCGAAATAAAGGTCCCGAAAAATTGCGCCGCTAACTGGCACTCCTTAGATGGGCGGTTTTTACGAGGATCATATAAATCCTTTATTTTAACACATTCCCTCACACTCGCTGGTTATTTTGTGGGTCCATTTTTTTCGGTAGGTGGATGGGTGTAGCCTTGGAGGCTTGAAGCTAACCTTCACCACAATGCAAACAACCAGGGTGCGTTTAATGTGTGCAATGAGTGCACACATTACGAGCCAGCGAGTACAGACACTGTTGTGAGTGGTGGCTTTCCTTTTTGCTTCCGGTTTGCTTTATGTTTTTTTCTTACCTTTATTCTCACTCACTCTAGTCAATATCATTCATCAAAAGTGTACTGATGATGATGGTCACTCGTGGGAGAAATGTTTCAATTTAACAACAAACACTGGCGCCGCGTACTCGATGTTCCCTGTTTTTAGTGCACCGAAAACGCTGATGGAAAACAGAAAACCATCATTAAACGTGTCCCACCGGGCCACAACCGGAACGGCCACCTGTACCGAATTCTCACCGGAGCCTGAGCACGGATCTATGGAGACGCAACAAGAGGCTTAAGCCGATCCTCCGGCCTGCCTACCCGGAAACCGGAAAGACGGCAATGTCCTTAACGATGTCCTTTTTTTTGCGTAGCCCAAGCAAAGAGATAAAAGAGAAACACATAAAGAACGGTGCGATCCATTCCTTGAGGCTTGAGAAAGGGCACACAACACACTCATAAACTGTCATAGTCAACAAGCACTTAATAAGGAATCATTTTGTTTCGACCCCATGTTCCTGAATCTCTTCTAAGATGAATCTTTCCACGGTCCCCAAAAAGGTTCTCATGGGATGTGACAGGGCCCGCCAGCACCCGTAAGCACACTGGCTCCTGTTTGTATGATAAGAGCAAGCATCAAGCGACAGAGAGAGAGAGAGAGAGAGAGAGAGAGAGAGAGAGAGAGAGAGAGAGTGGGAGATGAAAAATGGGTTTTTCACCGGTACCATACCGAAGCAAAACACAAGACGAAAGGCGTTGGAAATTGGAAATTCGCGTCCCTGCCTAGAAGATGAAGCGTAGAAGGTCTGGCCGGCATTATACTTTCAAATTTTATACCCTGTTCCCTGTTGCACTCCCTCTCCCAGCATAACGGTGGAAAAGGTATATCCTTCCCGGTTTCCTCAATACATTACTCACACACGCGGATCGACCAACCGAGTCTTCTTGTGGGCCCCATCAAGGAATGGTCTGTTGTTCTTGCCGCCGCTACCAAATACCATTATCCATCTTACGCTCGGTGCTCTAAAGCGTAATCTTTCACTCACCTGGAACGGAAGGGAAAGAAAGAGAAAAAAAAGAAGCATGAAATCCACCGTTCGACTCGAGCCACTCGTTGACATTGCCGTCCGCTTTAATCCAGTGCGTTTTTGCGTTTTCGATTCGTGCGTGTAAGCACACTCAGCTCACCCAACGTTAAAGCGTGCGAAACACCTTAAAGCTTTTCCAATAATTTACCTTGCACGTTAAACCTTTACCGTTTGCTGCCGCGCAGTTACAAATTCACCTGCCCGTTCTGCTTTGCCCAGTACCGTGCCCGTCGGCGACGAGCCACAAACCTCGTGTGTGCGGCTCGTTGCTAACGCGCTAGACGAAAGGACGGGTTCACCCCGTTCGCCCGCGCCGAAAAACAAGCCCTTCGTAAATAAAAATATTAAAGCACAACGGCACAAACCGTGCACATTTTTATCGTGGGACATATTTTGTACTACCGGCATGGCTGAAATGGCATACTATACTCAGGCTTTTCGTCGTCGTCGTCGTCGTCGTCGTCGTCATCGTCGTCGTCGTCGTTGTCGTTCTGCGTCTCGCGTGTGGTTGGCATTTCGCTCGCGCGCGCTCGTTGCGGAATAGCTGTTGCAGTAAGTGGAATAACATGCGGCTCCATAAGGATTGTTCTAGCCATGGCACACGCGGAGGGAACGGGGAAACGGGGGTGTGCGCATCCTTTACTCGATGTGTCCCACATTAGAATAAAATATGATCGTGGCGGAACGCTCGCAAGAGCTTTACGGCCCAACACGACAAACATCCACACGGTGAGGGAGAGGAATGAAATGAATTGCCATCGCTAGCGAAACGTCGGCCTGTACCACCCACCACGCCCCATGCGCACCGCTGCTTCAGCATTTTGGTCGGGTGCCATTTCCGGTGTGCGACACCTGCACACCTGTTTGGACTGCTGTAAGCAAGTCGTTGCTTTGGGTACGAAAGACAGCAACGCTTTTTTTATTTTATTTTTTCGGAAAAGCAAAAACACCTTGTCAGAGAAATGTCGCAATAACAGAACGATTGTACGATCCCACCCCACTCCACACACACACACACACAAACAGAGTTACTCAGAAGAAGCATTTCTAATAACCCTCGCAAGCAACCGACTTGCCTTGCGAAGGGATAAAATGGAAATGTTCCGCCTGTTTGGACACTTTCGCCATGCCCACGTGCCTCGCTCTGCATAGCCGCTTTACGTATGTAAATGTGTATGTGTGTGTATGTGTGTGTGTGTGTGTTTTTAATGATTTCCAACGTGTAAAGTATGTTATTTGGGTGCTCAAATTTATATCCACCCGTTTCCGGCCACCACCGACGCTCCCGCAGTTAGCGACAGCGTTCGAGCGAAAAGCGCCTAAATGTAGGCAAAGCCCACAGGCACCATTTCGCCGCGCTAAAGTTTTCATTCTGTCCTTTCCGAAAAATCACGAGTCAAGTGGCCCCAAACCAAAACCGGACATCCGGTTCCTGTTTCGAGGGATAATGCAGGGGTCGGTGGAAGGAGGGGGACAGTGACGCCAGTTGGCGTGCTTAGCGTCAATGTACCCGTAGTGCTACCGGAAGCGAGGGCCTGGCCCTATCAAGCGGAGCCTAAAGGAGCCCTAAAATATGACGCCACACAAACTGGGAAAGGATGTAGTTGAGAGGGATTAGGCTTTCTTAAAAATTCACATTAAAACCCTGTACCTTTGCCAACCCTCTAAGTGTGTGATACGGGGACCGGTCTGGCTATTGCTCTATTAGAAGTGAATGTTTGTTTTGAGAGTGACGCGAAGAAGGAGAAAAATTGTGTGTACGTGTGCCTTTCGTTTTATCAGCTCCAATCTACATGCACTACAAACTGATTGTGGTTCACACTTTGCTTCTGCGTTGAAAGCCAACATAAAGCTAACCAAATTAAAGAGACGGATAACATGCAATGTACCAGGCGCGGGTCCCGATCCATCATGGTTCTAGCAAGTTTTTATGGCCTTTATGCTCTTTTGGACGGGATGAATGAGCTCAAGTGCGACAGAAATTAATTGATTGCCTGGTGCGTGAAGTACCTGACGCCTCGGGGCCCTGTTCGATGCTTTGAAGTCGGCCCAATCGTCACGCTGTCGGAGGATAAGCCTTCGCCACCTATCTACCGGTTGGACTGTCCGGTGGTAACCGATACCGGAATCGATTGTAATGGACGACAGGGAAAAACAATCGCCCCGGTACATTCGTTCCAATAAAAAGGGGAAAAGAAGATGTTTCTGCCAACCACCAAATAAACAACCATTCTCACTCGCACACACGCTTCAGGCTTGTGTACCTTGTTGGCCGGTGGTGCGGTGTGCCTTCATGTGTGATCATAATTTTTCCGCTCCGTCACACCGTTGCCGGGGAGAGCAGGATTTTTCATGTTTCGTTGTTCCATGTTTGGTCAAGGTGCCGCCCGCACGCTCACAATTTCACCGCTTCAGCACGCACGCGAACTTTACAGCGATGCTGCGAAACGAGCACCACAAAACCGCCTGAAAGTATGCTCGGACAATCGGGCAGGTCCTGTGCGGCAAAAGCAAAAAAAAGGGCAAAAACGAAATCCAACGAGACGCCGTTTGAAAGCGTTTCCGGTCGGTACCTCCCGGCAGGTCTCGGTCCCGGACACGACCAGCTGCCGGATGAGATGCTTCCGGGAAAACCTGTGGGCAGCGCTTTCCACCACCACTACCACCGCAAAACCGGTGGGTCGTGGGACCCCTCCTATTTCTGGTGCCCATTCCGTTGTACCAAAAATTAAAGGAGAAAAGGTATAATACCCCGACCAACCTGGCCCGGTTTTCGCTTTGTTTTTCACCGTAACAAACGTTTCCAGTTGAACGTCATCATTCCGGTTTGCCCCTTTTGTTCGTCCTCACTGCGCCTTCGCTTCACGAACTAGATCTACGGGTTGTAGCAAACGGTGGC
>KI921222.1:0-11166 GCA_000473525.2 Anopheles melas | reverse complement strand
TTATTCTTCAGAAGTGATTGACCGCAAGAAGTTTAACCAATATAATCTTCCTAATAGTAAATTCGTCCACTTTTCCGTGTTAACTATTAGCCGTTTGTTTGTAAACACTTTTTCATGAAACTGTCAAAAGCGAGCTGAAAATGGCAACCTAGCAACGGGCTTTGCATCGACCTGTCCTCTTTAATAGATCTTGCTCAGTACGTTGAAGCGAACGACGGAATTCCATTGGTCGTGACATTCATTTTCTCTCATCAAGGTAGGCGAGATGTTCATCCTGCTAGAGTTTTGGGAAGATTTTTGGGTTTTGGGAACAGGAAGCTCACGGGGAAAATGAACTACGCTACACGACAACGTTCGTTCCCATTTCTATGGTGGGAAATCCGCGAGGTTTTGAGTTGTGAATTTCTAGCGGATTGTTTTGTAGGTGAATATGAGTATCCCGCCAACCTTACGGTATATCACGTATAGCCAAGTTTTGTATTGTTAGCAGCGAAAAACTAAATTGTTGAAAGAAAATGCTCCATTCATTCTTGTTAGAATAATACATTAATCTGGATTTGTTTTACTAAGGCTGCACAAAAACGGTGAGCGACGAACGTTTATCGTTTGCTCCAACGTGCTGAGGGCCAAAGATCAATTTTGTGTCATGAGGTTTGTTCGTTGATATAAATTACGTCCGCTTTTTGATGGACTTCCTTGAATTGATTGGAAGAAAAGAGCGAATCTGGCTGGAGCTGTTGGAATTGCAAGCTATCAGCTATAAATAGCTACTAAATTTCCAAACCATGACGAATAGCTTAATGTAAAAATTGCATTTTGTTCTGAAAATTGTTATGCTTTTAAGAGTACTGCTGTCTTTAGTTTGATAAACCAACATTTGGTACAAACTACAAATACACACCTACACCCGATAGGTCGTCTGCAGTTGGTTCAGCATGTCACGTCGTTTAATAGTTCGTTGAACAGCTACGCTATCATTAAATTGCAGTACCTGTACCTGTTTCCCGCCGTGTTACCTCCGTTGTCACACGTTCAACTAATAACCTTCATTAACACGCGCACTCCATTGAAAAAAAACTCCTCTCATCCAATTTATCACCTTCCATCCTGGGGCATCATGGGACCGAAGCATCCGGTAAACTTTCCCTCTTGTTTGCGTCAGCGGTCCGAATTTCCGATCTACAATCTCTGCACACACCCGCCGCCACAGTTCGCATTTTGGCACAATTTTGTATTTACAGCTCCTTTGTGAAAACGGCCGGCTTTGCACATTGCACGTGTTCTACACCGGCGTGCTGCGGATTCGGTATTATCGATCGCGTAAAAACTCTCTCCCGCGGTTTGTGCGCGGGTCGGAGTAACCGTTGCGCGGGTAGCACGTGCTTAGCATCAGTAGTGTGAAAGGGTTTCGCGCTTGCACCGCTTGTGTGCGTGCGTGCGTGCGTGCGGGGTTTTTATTTTCGAGGCCATCAAAAGGGGAGGAATGCTTGCGCGTACCACTGCTTGCGGCCCGCGCCACCTTTTACGCATGCAAAGCATGCGTGACATGTTTTGCGTCTGCGCGCTTGTGCGGAAGATCCGTCAATTCTCTTCGATCGATTGTGCGCTTTCTTAGTTCCGGCGTCGGTACGCGGAGGGGCGGAGCGTTGCGGGAGGCAGTGTTTTTGGCGTTCCGGCTGGCGCGCTGGAGTTATTAAATGGGGTTGGACGGGCACACGTTTGTTTGCTTTGGAGGCAAATTTTTGGAGATTGGAGAAAGCACTTTCTGTCCCTCTCTCTCGTTCTTCTCCGATTCGCGGATGTATGTCTGTGACTGGGTTTGGGGGCAGTATTCTAGCTTGCGTTGCGTTTGCGTGTTAATAAAGTGGGGGAGAGAATGGGTTTTTTTTTTGTATGTATCGAATGCGTGAATGCATTCAAACAAATGCAACAATAGTAGTGTGATTGTTTGCAGCAGGTACATGAGGGAAGGTAGGACGGTACAAAGGTACATCGGGTCGGAAGAGGAAGAAAAGGTTCAGAAACAAATTGAGCCATATTGTTCGTTCGAAGAAGGCGATCACTGCAGTGTACGGGAGAGTGGAGCTATTGTTCCCTTTGTTTGAAAATTTGTTTGAACAAAAATCTCATATGACAGTTTAACAGGTCGTGCTGATTCGTAGTTTGATTAAACCCATCCGAAGTTGGAACTATTTTTAAAATTATTTTATTCTAGGCAAGTTTGTAAATATACGTGCATAAACATATATAGGTAAGTAAGTTGGTTTTCAAACCATTCTTTATCGATTGTGAAATATATTCACTAAAGTGCTGGATTGTGATATTCTCTCTTCTTTGGCACAACAACCGCAACAGTGACTTATTGTTACCATAGCAGGATAGTCAGTCCTACGTAAGGGGGTACGGTCTATTCGGGGCTTGAGCCTATGACGGGAATGTTGTTACGTCGAACGAGTTGACGACTCTACCACCAGACCGACCCGGATTGTGATATTAGCGTAGTATAAATTTGATAAGAAGAGTGCACATTAATCGTCGGCCTGTTTGCAACTGTTTATTCGTTTGTCCCATAGTTCATTACATAGTTCATTACAAAGTTCATTCTTGTAGTTCGAGCAGTTCATTTCATGCAGTCCAAATTAGTCAAGTAGTTTTATCTATATCCTATGGTTAAGTTCCTTCTAACTCATATGTGTTTTCTTATTTGAATTCATAACGAAATATTAATGTATAAACCCAAAATCCAACATCGACAAAAAGTGTCGAAACATGTGTGTACGCTTGCAAAGCGTCACGTTACCACACGTTGGCCCCACGCTCCCTTACATTTGCGTGCTCGGGTTTTGGAATATCGCTCAACCGCGTTACCATAGGTTACCATACCAACGAACGAAAGGGGAAGTTTCTAATCTGTCTCAACCCACCGAAAAGGGCGAGCTACGGTGCGAGCCTTTATTTTAGTAGTCTAGTGTACGTTCCGGGAGCCGTCAGTTAATGGAGTGCTTTCGAGCGATACGGACGTGTACGGTACGGCGCCTGTAAGTGACTGTACGCACAGGCTGTTTGTGATCGATCGGTGCAAAGGGTGAAAAGCAGCTGTAGTGTACAGTTCGCGGGTGCAGAACGTGGTTTGTGCTTACGTCTTCCGTTGTCTTGCCAACGAGGTGGCAGTAATTTAACGTTAGTGACAGTAAAGCATGATGTCGAAAGTGGTGCTGATCGTGACTGTTGCGGCGGTGGCCATCATTGGCTGCAGTGCGGCTGCCGATATGGAGGAAGCGAAAAATGCGAAAGATTCCTACCTGGCGGCGTTGAAAAATTCACACAAAATTAATGCACTACCGTATAAAGGTAAGGGAGGGCAGGGTTTTTGTCGTTGCCGGAAGTGAAAGCGATTCGTTGGCAAAAGGGTCGATATTTGACGTGACAATAGTGAGAAGAGTTAGCAACAATAAAAAGTACTCTAAACAATTCAATGTGTAAAGTGTAGAATTAATGACGAGTGAAGACTAACATGGATTTGCTCAAAGATATCAAAAAAACAAACATTGTTTTTAGTTTCAAATTCTTTTCGGAACAAAATAAAGTGATAAGCAATACGGTCGAACCCGTTCTTTCTGAATAAAAAAAATAAAGTGATAATTATCATTCTACTTAATCTGAAATTTTAATTCCCTATTTTTAATAATAGCTAAAATACATTTTGATTTGGGGTGCTTCCCAAATTTTTGGATTTGTCCTACGATACATCGAGTGATATCTAGATTTTTTTTTGGATCAATCGTTTCATTGGATTCAAAATATAAGGGAAAGGGCGAATAAATCATGAAATGAACACAAAAAAAATCAAGAAGCAACCAAAAAATCATGGAAAACACTAAAAAATTGTTGATCTTCATAGAAGATAATTTTACAGCTTACATGTGATGTATCTTAATTATTACTATTGATCAATAAACCTAATGCACTTATACAGGCACACCGATTCGGATATCCCGCGGCGACTACAACATCGTCCCATCCAGCTCGTACGATTACAGTGTTCCTGCGGGAAGCTATGGGCCACCAACCTCCACCGGCAATGAGCTGTATCAACCGGCTCCACATAAAGAGTACGGTCCACCAGCACCAAAGCCCGTTTATGGTCCGCCGAAACCCATCTATGGACCACCACCACCCCCACCATCTGGCCCCGTTAGCCATGGCATGCCGTATTTCAGCCCAGAAAACTGGCTACTAAGCAAGCTAAAGTTTAAGTTTGATCTTTTCACGATCGGCAAAATACTGCTGAAGCTGGTAATCTTCAAGAAGATCGTCAAGTTCATCGCCCTGCTCTGTTTGCTGTTCTTCATTCCGACGCTGAAGCCTTCCGGCGGCGGCGGCGGCCACAGTGAGGAAAGCAGCGAAGAAGAACGTCGACGATCGTACGACTTGCAGTGTAAGCAGGAGGGCTAACGGTGGCATTTTTTCATCTACTAAACTATCTCACCTTACCGATTTGACAGTTGACTACGAACGACGGCTCGGTGAGATGACCAAGTTTGGACTAACTGCGCTGGAAGCATTCACCGTCGATAACGCACTGTACTGCCCGGAGGAGAACCTGCTTTCCTGTCGCTTCAAGCGCATGTTTGACGTCATCGATGAGTCTTATCCCGTGTCCAGGTATCTATGGCGCAGTATAAAATATCAACCATTTCTTAATTACGCTCTAATTCCCTGTGCAAGGATCTACACCATTTACCTGCCGCCAACGGAGAGGGACAGTGCGCTGCAAAGTGCATCGTCGGAAGAAGAGCATGACACGCGAAAGCAGCCCGATAGTAATGTGGATCAGGAGGAAGAAAATTAGCTGCCATATGAATGACGGTACGAGGCCGGGGTAGTGTACTATTCGTGTTAGTAAAGAAATTCATCTCTGGCAGAGCTGTTGCAGTGTTTAGTTTTGTTTCGAATAAAATATTTAATAATTTATTAATAATTATAATAACAGATTTTTATTGACTTTCCGTTAAATTCGTATACGCATACGCAGCTAGTTAACGTACGCAGCCAGTTGTACAGTGTGGCTTACCATGCGTCTCCATCGTGTTGAGCTCGAACGGGAGAAAGGACGATGCATCAACTGAATCCATGTACCTTTATCAACCATTTTTGAAGTTAATTTTACTGCTACATTCATTTTCGTATTTCTCTCAATTTTTCTTTCACTGGCCATAAATGTGTTGCAGTTCCCGGAAGAAAATAACTCCCCAAACAATTTCACGAAAAACTCACGCGAACGCAGCCAACCGTTACGGATGAATAACCATGCGTCTCCACCATGGTTGGGGCAGTAGAAATATTTACATTTTTTATGCATTTTGCTGATGTTTCATAAGTAAAATAGTACATGATTGTATGAAATGTAACTCATTTATTGTACTAAAAATTAAGTGTTTAAATTGAAATTCAAGCATGGCTTCACATTCTTCATCAAATTTAATCTAGAACTATTTAATTGCTAATGGTTCATTATGACTTTAAGGAAGAAAAAAAAACACACCATTTCGACTAATCTCATGGTGCATGAGCATTCTTATTAAAAAACGACAAAAAGCAATGCAATTAAACTTTAACGTTATTATTTCAATAAAAAAAGAGCTATCACTTTGCCTTACCTCTAATGCCACAATAAAAAAAGAAATCCAAGGTAGATTTCAAACTGGTTCGAGCAACGAACGAACGGATGTACGCTGCACTCACAAGCTAAGCGTACTCATCGTGTACGGCGCAATGCCCATCTTTTGTTTAAGCTTTTTCAAAAACTGGGCCGCCATCTTGTCATGGTTACGGTTTTCGAGTGCAGTGACGGAGTAGGAGGCTGTATGGACGAGAATAAAAAGCGAACGTTAGCATGCTAAGCACCCACTTCGGCTGCGCTGTCCCCTACCGATCGTGAACGGAAGGCTGAGTGGAATGGTGATGGGTGCGATCTCGTGCGCCTCACTCGCGTCACGCACCACCGGAATCGCATCGAGCCGTAGGAAACATTCGCCGATGTGCTTCTGGCTCAGGCCGAGCAGCTCCGACACCTTCACGTTCAGCATGAGCAGTGCATCCTTGAGGGAATGTTGAACCGGATTGATTTTGCTGCAAGAAGGGATGAAAGTAAAAAACAAAAGATTAATTTGCTACAACGATGGATCGACGCCACTGACGTACAGTGTAAACGATTCGTTGTAGATGGGGGAAAAGTTTTTCGACTTCGTTTTCGTCTTCAGCTCCGGCAGCGGTGCACCGAACTGGTCCGGCGGCAGCACGTTCAGCTTCACGTAGCTGTCGCACGAGTGTTTGTAGTCCTTCGGCAGGCGCAACTGCTCGGCCCGCAGCACCTTGATCTGGAGTCCGTCCGGCTGGAACCAGCAGCGCACGGTGAGTTGCCCATTTTCCGGCTCCTCCAGCTGGTCCTGCTGCCGGACGCGCTCCAGATAGTAGCGATGGATGAGCTCACTCGTGGTGCAGCTGAACGTTTCCAGCCGTTCGCCGATCGTGGAGCAGGCGATCGTTTCGCTGATCGTGCGGAAGTAGTGCTGGCTGAGCTGGGTGTAACAGTCGCGCAATCGCTGGAACGTTGAAATGGAGTCTTTTTTCTGAAACGTAGGAAGAGAAGAAAGGATAATGTCAATGCGAAGAGAGCATCCAGCCGCACAGAGGCTTTACCTCTAAGAGCTTCTTAATGATTTCATCCATCGTTGTTTCGAGCACCGCCCAAAGATCTTGCTCCACGGCGTGCAGATCGACCTCGGTCAGGCTCTCGCGCAGCAGCGCCGCCGACTGTACGATCCAGTGCCGCAATCGTTCGACGTGCTCCACTGGCGATGCTTGCGGTTTGCTGGCAAAGAATCCGCCCGTCAGCGTCCCGTTCGGGCTGCCACCGTTCGGGCCAACTTCGCCGCAGGCAAGGATCAGCGCACGAGTTGTCTGTGTCACGTGATCGGCAATGTAGCGCGCACACTTCTGTCGCCAGCTCGCCAGCCCATCGATCGGCAGCATCTCGTCGGCCATCAGCTGTTCGAGCGAAGTTTTGCGCGTCTTTTCGGGTGTGTCGCTTTCGACCGACCCGTTAACGCGCGGCTGACTGTAGCCGAGTTCGGCGGGAAGCCGGGCCAGGCTTTGCATCAGCACGCTCACGTTCGAAAGCACCGTTAGTGATCGTTCGAGCGTTGCTAGCTGTGTTGCGTTTAGTCCACCGGCCGAGCCAACCGTTGAGCCGTGCAGTGTTTTCACCTTGGAGAGTAGACGATCGGCATAGAAAATGCAGCAGCTACAGATATCCTGCGAAGGAGTGTGTGAGAAATCAGGCGGTTGGTGTTACGTGTTTGTGAGTAACAGAGATATAAAGATAAATAACAAAATAAACAATATCTAGTGCAAATATGCACCAATAGAACACCCTTGTTTGGGGCTACAACTGAATTCTGGCGGAGAGCATATCCAGTGGGTGTGCTACGACTGTACTACCAGGCGGTCTTGTAGTACAGTCGTCAATTCGTACGACTTAATAACATGCCCGTAATGGGTTCAAACCTCATATGGGGACCGTCTCTCTGTAGCAAGGACTGACTTGGACTTGGCCCGAATTTGGCTGCGTGGTACTGGATAAAGTCTCAAGAGCCTGTCATGTCCGCGCGGGACGTTACGCCAAATAGAAGAAGTTTCTAGAACTAAAGAAGTTTCTAGAACTAGAAGAAGCCTGTACTAAACCACAATACGAGCCGTTTTGGATTGTTGGTGTATTAGTTAATTTGGCTCTGTAACAAGACTACGAGGTGTCCCATAGGAGCTAAGAAGCACATCAAGAGAGATTGTTGAGATCTGATCCCGATCTCATATCGGTCCTGGAACTTATACAGAATTCATTTCAATCCTAAAACTGTTCCATATTCCATACATTCAAACATAATATATTTTGAATATCGGTCCTAGCACTGTTCTCAATTCTTTTGGAGATGGTTATGGAGCTGATCCTGAACTTATGTTGGTCTAGGAATTGTTGCTGACCCGATATTGACCATGGAACTGATTCCATACGAGAAATTGAACACATTCTGAACCTTTAATGACTCTGAATCACTGGAGTCACAAACCATTACCGGTGTTGGAACTGATCTTGACCCCTGATTTCGCAACTCGTCAACGAACCACCAACATGATGTTCGGAGTTATGCCGCTGAGGAAGCAGATTATCTTTATCTCCGCTTTCTTATCCGTTCCATAGTATCGAATTCCGTGATAATCAAACACTTTGAATCAGGCATTAGCGAAACTATAAGGAAGCTAAGACTACTTCGAACAGTCTTCACTTGATGTGGAGAAAAGAGACATGTTAGGCAGAGAAGGCAGACAACAGGCGTGATGGAAGATGGCCTCTGCAAAAGACCCATTTCTCCACCCAAGTGCATCCGCACATCCAGAGAGTTCTGCATGAAAACGGAGATTGTGTGATGCTAATGATCTTGGAAGATCTTTCTATGTAATATTCCTCAAAATACTGATAACGAGAACCATTTTGCGCTAGATGCTGGATTCAGATCTAATGCATACATTGTATCTCAACAAATACCCCGCATGTGTGACGTGAAGTAAAACAATTTGAAAAACAGTCTGATCAAGAAACATCTGCTAAAACCGAGATAATGAGTTCTGGATATAGATTTTCTATTGGAGGAAGTTGCTTACATGAACCATAACAAAAGACAGGGTCGCAACACTGAATCAAATCAAATCGAATCAAACAAACAAACATACTTACCCCGATGCTTCGCTTGAGGAACTTCTTCATCTCGTCCTTATCCGGCCACGCCAGCTGATCCCAGAAGATCTTGATCTGCGAGATGATCTCCAAAATTTCCCCCGTAGAGGAGGAACACTTCGGCCCTGGAACGGCACCGGTCGCTGGTCGCAGATCGTCCTCCTCCAGCACGGTAACGACACGGGAAATCGTCTTGATCGCAAACACGTCCAGATAGTACACGATGCCACCGCGGAACCATTGGTGAAACTCGACGATGTAGGGATTGTGTGCACACTGAACCACCGTGTCGGTTTGCTGCAGAAACAGCTTCAGTATCAGGTACAGCTCGAACAGTGTCGAGCTCATGTCGAGGCTTTCCATCTCGGCCCGCCGCTCCAGCTGCTCCATCCGGAGCGTGATCTTCTTAAAGCCGTTGCAAATGGTCTGCACGATCGGGCGGAGATGGGAGACGATGCGTGCCTCGTGCTGGATGCAGATCTCCCGGCTATAGTCTATGTCCATTACGCTGCAAATGTAGCATAGAAATCGTTTAGTGTGGTTGAAGCTTTGGCAAAGGATGAAGGCGATCGCGATCGTTACCAACCTTTTAAACACCCCATCGTAGTACGTTTTGGCACGGAGCAGATCGGCCTGCAGCAGCTGCACAAACTTGATCAGCGATCGTAGCTTCTCCTCGTTCGACTGACTGCCCTCGATCGCGGACGCTAGGGACGTCTCGAACCAGGTTCGTGCACCAAGCTGCACTGCCAGCACCGTTGCCTCCTTCATGGTGGAATGCTTCGTACAGTCCACCGCCATCTGCTTTAAGGCACTGAGAATGAGTAAAAAAAACCAAGGATTTTCCATAAATTTGAATGTCTATCTCATTCAGTGTCTTCCGTCTTACCGTACGGTAGCATCGGAAAACAGATTCGCTCCCCTGCGCATTGCTAGTTGGTCCGCCTTCGCCAGCAGCTGCAGCACGGCTGTAACCGTCTTAACGATATCCTTATCACCGGCCAACCGTTTGCGCATCTTCACCACGATCGACAGGCAGGAGGGCAGGATGCGGCGGGCACCTTCCCAGAACCGTTCCCGCTCGTCGTCGGTCGTTAGGGCGACCTCGTACGCACCGCACAGCTTGTCCAGCACGCTCTCCAGCAGCGTGATCGACAGCGGGTAGGTCAGATGCACCTGCGTATAGACGAACCAGGCAATGAGCGTCTGCTCGATGGCGGTTAGATTGGCACACTTGGTGTACTGCTGCAGGATCGCTTCCCCTTCGCTGGTCAGCTTGCCGGCCCACCAGTACCGGGCGACGCTGGAGCTGCGCAGCTCGTACTCCAGGATGCAGCGCAGCATCTGCTCGTACTCGTGCTTGGCGGTCGCCTTCTCCAGCTTGGAGGTGAAGAAGAACTTCACCTTGATCGTGCCCTGTGGGTCGGGTTTCTTTTTCTTCGCCAGATTGTACCACGAGATTAACCCGGTCGATGTGATGGACTGTAGAGTATAAGAAAACGAGAAGTTTAGTGTTATAGGTTTAAAACCCAATGTAAAGTATAAAGAGATTTGATTCGAAAAGGGGAAAAGCTTTCGAATAGGTTACGATCAGATGTGCGCGCTCGTTTACAATTGATACTAGCGTCCTCTATGTGTGAATATATGAAGCTATCTCGTACGTTTCTATTATAAAGGCCTATTTAGAGATCGAGTAAAAGTGAACTAATTTCTTATAATTATATTTCTGTTATAATGTTTTTAAATATATAGCGAATATTGAATTATTCGTTTGGTATATTTTTTATTCAGTAGGGACGGCTTTGCCGTATTGCTTAATTCGTTTGGTATATGAACGATAATAAATTTAATATAAATTTTAATAATAATATTTGATTCGCTTTACAAAAAAATACGGTGTAGTTCAAATGTTAGCTTTTAATGGCGGAAATCTGTGTTACATTTAATGTTTTACTACTAGTAGTTCAATAGTTGGAGCATAGAATATACTTTCGTTTGGCATCTAATGCTCTTTCTGTTTATGTGTTATTAAAAATTCTTCTTCTTCATTTGGCTTAACAACCGTTGTCGGTTGTCTGTTATTACACATTATTGGAAAACAAAAAATCACGCACACTTTCATTTAAACACTAAATAGAGCAAAGTGTATGAAGGTGCAACATTAATTTAAATATTTTGGTTTGAATTGTTTAAACATATTCTAAAATTCTATTAATTGGCATTTTACACTAAACTAAAGGTAAATAGGTAAGGTACAGGGATTCCCCAGTATATATTTTTCCATATCAAATTAACCTTCTTTACCCAAATAACCAAATCGGCCTTAACCCTTTCTGTAACTTTTCTGGTGTTCCACAAGGAAGCATATTAGG
>KI921219.1:9029-19783 GCA_000473525.2 Anopheles melas | reverse complement strand
GACATTCACTAAACGCGGTAATGCTAGAAGTATAAGAGGAATTTACAGGATAGCTGCCTGATAGTCTAGGACTACTACTATGAGAGAAAAAAAAAACAAACACAAAACAGGAACAGTAATGTTTGTTTTCTTTTTTTTGCATTTGCAGCTGATTTATGAAAGTAACGAAAGAAAACAATATAAAACAAAAACAAAAAAAGCAAAATATATTCTATAGTAACAAGTAGAAACTCTTAGGAAAGTAACACAACAAAACAAGAAGAAAATGTCCATTGCAAAATGCTAACAGCGACAATTCGTTACGATTGTCTTCGATGATCAGAAAAATTATTATATATAAAAAGAAAAAAAAACATATTATCTTTATAACAAAGAAAATTAACAAAATAAAAGTTAAAAATACACTTTTAAAATTTGGACAATCATTTCATGGCCAAAATATATCCGAAACAAATTTAGAGAAAACATAAAACTGAGAATGGTAATGGTAAGACTATTGTCTGTATTTATTTATTTTCACTTAAAACTTTATTTTCAAACAGTTGTGTTTAACATGTTTTTATTCTCGAATGTCATTTGATGTAAATCTCATTCTCAACCAAACTCATCAACATTTCCAACCAAAACATCTCCCCTTTCCTTATGGCGTTTCGTTAAAATGTCTCATGAATAACAAGCCAATATGAAATGCGGTTGTTGCGCCAAATAAAAAGAATTCAATAATAACTCTTTCAAATCTAAATGTCAAAACCACTGACCTGATTTCATGTTAATGGTACAACATGCAGTGTAGTTGCTGTAGCTCAAATCTATTTCACGTAATTACAAGTTGATAATATTGAGTAATTAGTGAATATCCGTTAAGTGAAGCCTTCTTCTTTTAATATTGCCTTTACATCATGGTCCTCGTTTTGTTTCTGTACGTACCACATCAATCCCGCTCCACTTGCTATGAGTTCGCAAATGATATAATTCCAAGTATGTTGTCTATAGTTAGTTTGTTTGCTCTCTCATTCTCAAATTTTGTATACAATTTCGATTTTTCCAGAATCTTTTTTCCAGTGTTTTTTTTTTAAATACACTAAGGATATCTAATTGTGTTTAACTGATTAGGTGCAACTTCTTTGATATAGTAGATTCTTTATAAAATTTATTTTAAAAAATACTTAAGGGAAAGCTAATACAACCATTTTCATTGTCTTATTTCAGAGACATGATTTAAAACAAGAAACCAGAGTTTTAGTACAAATTACATCAATAGCTATGAATGCCAACATGTTGTACGTGTTGCTTTGCATCCGGATTGAAATATCACCGGGTATTTCCTAAATCCAGATTTATGACATAACGCTTGTCTAGCCCTTAATTGTATATCATTTTCCCATAAATTAACAGTTTAATCTCACCAAGCAACTGCCATTACAGTAGTCGAATGCAGCTGTAGCAGTGTGCTTTGGTGTGCCGGACACGTACAGATACATACAAAAAACCAGTGCATACCGCATTCGAAATCCCCGAACACGGTCAAACAATGTGACAAACGTATCAAACGACACCCCCAGCGAATCAACTTCGAGGCTTTAACTTTCAGTTATTTTTTCAGAGCACCGCTAGGCTCCTCGGATAGAGCGGAAAACGGAATGCCTGATAGCCTGGGCGACGATTTTACCACCTAGGGCAGCTTTATAAAATTTAAAATCAATTACACTGACTGAAATTTTCATCGCATCAATTAATTTATATTGCTTCGTCGCTTTGGGCAACATTGTTTTGAGAGCAATTGTTTCAAATTTCACCCTCGACTCCCTGGAGCATCGTGCGATGGCCAATAGCAGAATGCGTCAAGTCCTGTAACACCTCGCGCCTGGCAATGAGAGTCTGTTAGCGTTCAGGTGCTCGACAGCGGTTGCATTTTTCTCATTAAATCATAATGACATTTTCCAGGCTCAACCAGTGCACAACAACCACCGACTACGGTAAGTACCCCTCTCAGCATGACATGGGTAAAAACACCTCCATTAAAAGAAGGATTCTGTTTTCTACCACAAATACCAACGATGTCATGCATAGTTTGACACGTGCGATGATACAGGTAGCAGTTTTTTATGAAATGCATGGCTTACATATGGAAAACCAACATGAATTCACCACAACCAATCTGCCATGGTAGCTGACAATAAAGTAGCTGTCAAAACTTGCATGAGTCCAAACAACGTGTGGCCTAGGGTGAAATGCAAAAAATAGATACACATCTATATAATCACATTGCTACTACCCAGGTGCCTGTCAAAATGGTTCAATATTGGTGACAAGCCATGGCAATGCTAAGCTACCTGTATGATCACCTGTATGTGTCGTGGCTGGCAAAGTATGTGAACCAATCAATCCAAGCAATAGTTCATGACTGTTGTGCAATCCTGTGATTTGCATATCAAACGTTCTTTGCACTTATTTGACACATTCCTTTCAAATAAACTTGTTTATTATATCAGTAAATTATACTTACAAACATACATTTGACTACAAATATACAATTTAAAGGAATCTTAATGAACCTTGGTAAAAAAGGTGAAGTAATACATTCTTACTCACAACATTTACGGACAGACAAATTTAAAATTGAGAATCTTTATTGGAGTGAACGGGAAGATGCCCCATAACCATAAACAGCGTCGATAAATCGTAGGGAAAGGGGTAGGGGGAGGGTTTCCACATGATTAGTATGACTTAATGTACATCAAAATGTAATCAAATACAACACAAGTATAGATCAATATTCTTCTACGATTTTTGTGCTTAACAAAGTGCTGAATATAGTTTTTCTATGACTAAAAGTTTGGAGGGAGCTAGCAAGTAAAATAAGAATATTTCTTGGTTTTCTCAGTCCACTCCCTCTGAATTTCACGACAGCCCACTTAATGGTTTTTTGAATCGATAGCACCTGTTTATACTCTTATTGTTTTTTTTCTTCTTATTCTCAAAAAGCATATCATTTTATGTTTTGATCACTTAGTAAATTTTATTCGTTTTACTTGTAGTTTTAATCGCATTACAACTTCGGATCGATTATGAGTCTCTGATACCCAGAGGGTAAGTATTTGAACCAAATATATAGAAACAAATATTATAAAATAGAGCACAGTAATGATTGTGATTTAATTATTCGTCACAATATTTTTTCTCGAATAAAAGCAAACTTCCAAAGACTTCTATCAACATATAAATATACAAACATTAATTGTATTTAAATGATATTATTTGATACAAACAAACCACAATTATCACAAAATAGAAGCAATGCGTATGTTCTTCCTGGTGTAAATTTTTACTCTTTGCGAGCATCACGTAACCGGATCGAAAATAATCTACATCCATGTCATGAATTTTGAGACAGCGTTCGATATATAAAACCTGTCGTTTTGAACGGGATTTCATACAGCAATGAGAGTTTAATAAATATATTTCGCCATTGCGAAATTATGTGCATTACTCACCTTGAACCCGACGAGTCATCAATTAAAACACAACAACAACATAACTCATAGTACGCGTAACTATTTTATATATTTTTTTTCATTTAGAATTTTACAGAGGATCTAAATTTAGAGGATTCATTATTTCCATGTACATTCATTATTTCTAACACAGGACAAGGACTTTTAGACATTTTTGTTTCCATCTATAATTGAAAAAATCTCAACCCAGACTTCTTTCGATATCACATACCGGTTCTTATTACCAAAAATGTATTTCAAACGATATGTGTAAATAGTAAGTTACATCTGAAAATTAAACTAAGTAGGGTAAATATACCAGTATTGGGCAGGTTAGTGCAGCAGTTTCACTAAAACAGTTCGTACACTTATAATGTTTATTATTTTTCTTGAAAGTGTCATTATTATGGACGATAAACTATCGTTTTATGTTGTGATATTTTTTATTTGCCGTTTCAAATGCATTTTCTAGCGATATTATTGAAAATGTAAACACTGTTTTTATTCCTATTTTCGGCAGTTCGGTCCTATTTACGGCAGGCTGTGCTCCTATTTTCGGCAACGCGAATACAGGTCAGTAAATGTTTAAATTAATGCCAATAGGCAGACAAAATGTTTAAAACCATTTTACACTCTTACTTTCCTAAGATTAGTGTTGAAAAGTACTTAAATTATTAATTTTATGGCAATGCCAATTTTTACAGTCATTTTGATTTGAGTCACAAACAAAGTAGGCGTTGAAGAAAAGAGACAGTTTTGCGGCTATAGAGTACTGGCTCACAAATTATTATTTTTCTCTCAAGTTATTGGATTATTTACAGTGAAATTGGTGATATTTGAAACAAGAAATGTGGTTTTATGTGTCGACATACGTATTGTAGTGTTCTTATCAAGTTTTAAATGAATATTCAGCAAAATCAAAAGTGTGTTATTGTTTCGGCAGGAGCCCACAACATTGATCTGTCAAAAATCAACATTTACCGTGTACCAATTTTCGGCAGCATTCAAAGTGAATAATTACTTGTTTTTAGTCATTTTAAAATTCCCAACAGACTAGTAAAAAATCTTCAACCATAGAATCTTTCATAAAAACCACGCTTTCATTGTTTAACTGCTCTGGTTCTCTTAATAATAAAACCTGTCGAACTGTCGAAACCTGGCTGACAGCAAATACGGACAGATACACTGCCGAATACTGGTACAGTTACCCTAATTGATGTCACCATACGTGATAAATTTATGATACCATTTTTTTAATTATATCTTTTTAGTGTGTGCTTTTTAAGAGGTACGTTTCAAACAGGCTGTGTAGGATTGTGCCCTACACTAGTTTACCTTAAACTCGCGATTCGAGTTTCAAAGGGAGCAAAAATCAGCATGATACCAAATACACCTGAGAGCGCTGACAAGTGTCAAGTAAGAGCTATCCGCCAAGGACTCTGTGCAAGATTTGCTAGCTAGGTGATTTTAAGATGTAGAACAATAAATTTTGACTCCGCAATCTGTTCGGTTTCGTTCGTTTACTAATTTTTATAGAGACCTTGAGGTCTAGCTCATTCGCCTCTTCGCAATTTGTGCTGTTAACTGAATGTATTTCTTGGGGTACTTTTTACAAATTGCTGTGTTCCGTTAGCGATGTTTACATTTTTGGGTTTGTACGCTGGCTTAATTTCCCCTCTTTCCGTGGACATACAAATGTTTCCTAATTATTAGTCAATACACCACCCTTTGACCCCATGATTTGTATAACTAACCACGTAGATGGCGCTACTGTGAAAAGGGGAGTAGTTGTGTCATTGCCTCGAGATGGCGCTGCTATTGGTTTATGGCTTAACTACGGTGTAAGTCAAATTGCCTATATTTTGCCGCATTTTAATCCTAAACACAGGCCTTATTGCTTATTTTCAAAATGTATTATGTGCATACGTAGGACTGACTATCCTGCTATGGTAACAATAAGTCACTGAAAGTCAAGCTCACTTCACTAGTGGGTACAGGCAGGTCTTGACCGACAGCGGTTGTAATGCCAATGAAGAAGTAGATTATGTGCATAGCTTTACTTCTTTTTTATCATTTTTAAAAACATTTGTTCCAGAACTTTTAATGCTTCTTTTCTCTGTATTTAAACACAGTTGCTACAATAGCAGAGTATAAGTAATGATTACAACCTGGTACGCTATTGTCAAACATAATTTTTTAAAGTTTTTACGAGCAGTGATTTGAAATTAAAATGTGTGGAATACGTTATGCTTCATTTTTGTTGATTTATTTTATGATAATAATAATAATTCTTCACTCAGCTTACTTCAATAGTCTCTTTTCTGTGCGATTGGTAGCCTGCTATAAGTCAACATATCAACATACTTAACGTATGGTATGGTAAGCCAACCGACTAAAGTGTAACGCTTTTTCATATATTGAAATGTATTCTTCTTGAAATTGAAATGTATTACATTCATTATAAATAAATCATTTTTAATTAATACAAAACATATACAACATTGTTCAGTTTATACCCAAAAATAAAGGACACTTAATCGTAATATCATATGTAATTTTATTATTTCATAATTATACGCAGTGAATACACATGAATTTGCCCTCATATAGTAATCCTCCTGTGTTAAATTAATGGACTAAAGACAATATGTACATTTTCAAATTGAAATCGTAACAAATCTGAAAGGAATCGAGGAGTAATTCAAAACCTATAGTTCTGAAATCAAAGGTCTGGGAGGCACCTAGGTCAAGAAATAAAAGACACAAACATTCGCCAAATGGAGAGTGCTGCATAGATTTCGCTATTCATAAAAGTAATCACCTTCTTCATCTTATATACATTTCATCTGTCTTGCTCTTAGAAGAACACCACGATTCTTCCCGTCCCTCTGCTCTAAGGATAATGTAAGGCACACACACCGTCTCACTTACATAGAACTATACTCTGACGCATCTGCAGAACAATGGCCGGCAATGGATTAACAGTGATCTATGCTCACAATAAATTTGCCTGGAATTAATTACAGCAAAACTTAAAATAATTAATTCTTGATCTTTTGCTCTATCGCTCTTTCCGGTACAGAATCAGTCAAGCACTTGCCGGGTAGTGTTAGGGTACATTTGCTACAGCCGATTCTTAACGAGAGCACAGTACCGCTTCCACAGTCCGGCTACATATCTTTTCAAGGATCGACTAAAAAGGATTTAAGAAGTTTCGATAAGAATTTTTGCTCACGAAACACGACTGCACCAGACACGTTCCAAAGCAAAGTGTCAAATTGTTCCACCGTTGCAAGTAATTACAGTCATTTATTGCACCAAATGGTTGCACATTGGCAATGAATTTGATTATGAAGAAAGCAATGGTTTAACCGAATTAGAAAATTTACTAAGGTTATATTGCAATTAAAAGCTTTTAAAAAGACTACATTACATTTTATGGTTTACAAAAAGATACTGAACCATATTAAAAATTGCTTTGGAAAAATCCATTAAGCAGTGTAATTACGTTGCTTGTAACAAAATCTAAACTTTATCTCTTCCAAGAACTAAACTATCCTCTATTAAAAGCTACGAACTACGATAGCAAAGCAAAAAGCACATCTTGGCTGCTGTTGTATCCCTCATGGACATGGTCGTTTTTACAAGTGAAGAAAGTGTCCTGCCAGCGAAACTCCTGTCAGCTAGCTTCATCATTGCCCACAAAAGCCCTCCGGTTTATCTTGCCGCCATACCTATCCGTATGACCCGTGTCCTATCTCCAACACCGGGAAGATGCTGTTTATTTTACACTGAAAGAGAGTCAAAATGACATTTTCATTAAACCTTCGACCTCGATCCAGTTCCATCCCAACCGTGTAGATGTGTAGTGTAGATGTGTCCGTGTGGTCGGGCGTGTCCAGTATTTGTTGCCAGAAAGCGTGCCGGGGCAGTGTACTGTTTTTCTAGCAAAGCTAATGAAAACATTGTCGATTGTGTTTTTCTGGAAATAATTGGATTTTTCGGCAGCAACACACACACTCTAGACAATGAATGGATCTGTATATGTTCGAATGTGCGCGAGCAATGTGTGCATGTATGTACACTGTTACAATGAGTTCCGGTACATCGGTGGGTTTCCGATGCATCCAAATGTCTCAGATTGACCACCGTCCTTGAATGATGCTTGCTACCCTTTTCGCATGAGTGCACAAAGGAATAATACAAGTATGTGTGTCTCTGAAACTGTGCTCGCTTGATTTCAAACCAGACACATGCTCGAGATTTTAGTGACAGAATAGCATCTATGCGATGGTCAGTTTTGTGCTGCCAATCCTTCGCTCCGAAATTCTTCCATCATGATCCATAGCCATCATCGGCTCTAGACATGTAACACGCTGAGTCTTCATTCATTCGACTGCTAAATTGTGTAGTTACAGCTTTATTGCTCCCGAAAGGAAATAGTTTTCTTCGATCGTACTACAACAGCTTGCGGGAAGCCTGACCACCACTCTTTACAGAAAAATATCTTTCTTTCCAAAATTGCACATCGTCCTGAAACGAATGATAACGATAACAGTTCATGGAGACCACTTAATCTTGGCTCATGAGCTTGCAAACGCGCTTCGTGTTTTGGATGTTGGATAACGCGATTGAATTAGTTTGTAAACCACATCTCACCATAAGTTTTAAGAACATTGGATAACATTTGTTTGTCATAAAACTACACAATGAACATAAAACTTTCCCCGGATTCCTCGAAAGAAATTAAACAACATAGTTGCTGTATGACTTGCACGGGTTGCATATGTAGCTTAAGTGCTTTCCAAAATGGGGCTTGCCATCAAGTAGATCATTAAACATAATATAACCGGTACACATTTTAGAATAATATCTACTTTTATAAGATACTACTTATCTATACTTATATAAGATACTGGCTCGTTTGGTCGATCGATAAATTAATATTCTACATAAACAGATTGCTGCTTATTATATCAAAAAGTACGACCCGATTGCTTCGTAGTTTTCATATGAGCTTACATCGCTTTGTTGAATATTTTTATGCATATTGTGAATGAGAACTAAAACAAAACAATCCGCATTAGAAAGCGATGAACTTTAAAAGTTGAGAATAAATCACTACAAAATGACAAATCAAACGTAAATGATATTATACCTGGCAAAACAACGAAATGCATAGATAAAGCATTATCCAATTTTGTTATCGTAAAAACGTGCTCTCCCACACAGCCTATACAATCGTAAACTTTGTGACACTATTACCTGTTTCATCTGTGTGCGTCCGCAACCTAAATACGCAACCATCGCTCGGACTGCAGAAGTCACGGAGAAAAATTAACCAATTTGTTGCCGAACGTTGTCGCTCGGTCGTTGCTAAGATTACGAAAGGCAGTGTAATAAATTTTCTTATTTCACCTCACACGAAACCCCTGGACCCGGTACCACGATACCAGACCAACTCAAAACCAGAGGAAAGAGTGCAAACAGTCCAGCCTTCCAAGTTTGTGTCGACCCAAGTACACAGCGAACGAAGAAGATTAAAAGTAATGGTTTAATATAATAGCAAAGTTTATACTTAATTACCGACGGTGGTCACCGGAAAAGCTCTTAGTGAAACTGACCGCACGGAAATCACTGGAATACTTCTTTTTCCGCTTTCACTTCCACAAGGACACGATGGGATGGGAGAGGCGTAGCTTCCCTTGTTTCTTGATCTCTTTCCCTCTTTCAGGGCTGAGCGGGCATGCCAATTTGTGAGGTCCTTTATTAAATTTTTGGTTTTATACCACGACAGTTCCCGTGACGTCCCGGGCGTTTATGTTATGTCATAAGAATGTTATGAAATCGTAAAACACGATCATCAAATATCATAGCCCTTCAACGGCTTGGGGATTCTTTTGATGAAAAAGAGATGAGATTTGCTCCATCTCTTAAAGAGGGCGTTGCTACTTTTTCGCTAGTTTTAATTGATTATTTAATCCATTCCGTTGCAACACCGGTATTACCAATTAATGAGCCCATATTGCATCGCCGCGTTTGTAGCGCGTTTGGTGGATTTTATTGTACAGCACCTTTTACCAGGGAGCTAATGTCACGTCCCCATCAACTATATGGTCACATTTTACGACGAAGATACTAGTGGCGGTAGAACAAGACCCGCCGACCGATGAAACCGGAGACAATCGTTTACGCTTCAAGCTGCAATACAAAAGAAAGTAAAACGCAGATGTTCATTATGACTCAATAAAATGGCGCAAAATATTGGCATTAGATGTTTCTTTTTTCCACACACCAGAGCCAGACCTTCTAGAGAATAAAAGATTCTAGGAATTGTTTCAATATGCAATTTATTGCCTTTGAAAATATTCAGTGGCGACAAACATACAAGTTTCATGATGCTACTCGTCACTCATTACGGATAAAGTAAAAATATTTCAAGGTGGCAAGAAATATTAAAGCAACATACGCGAATCAAGTGATCCAGTTTTTAGATGTAGGGTAATATTCTTTTAGTAAAATACGAGATAGTCAACAAAATAATGAGGCCCTTTTCTTTAGAGCTTTGTTTTTCTTAATCATTCAAATTTTGTAATTATTAAAGTATTATGTATCTACGATCTAAACAAACGAGAATTTTAACGAGCTTTGCATGATATTTTTTCTTTTGCTAGCTTCTTGATTTTTACAAATATTTATCTTAATTAGTTATCTTAATGTCACCTTATAAAATATTTTAAAATTTAAATAAATATTTCATAATGTAATTTCATAAAACTAAAAAATAAAATTGATATGAACAATAATTTCAAGAAATATTTACACAAAAATTACCTGCTGTAGTAAGTTCGGAAGATAGTTACGGTCGCCATTTAATGTGATGACCGTACATACGGTACAACTGATCAAAGCGTACCATCGCGGTAGGTCAGTGTTTCGCCGACATGTATCGAGGTAGAATGACACTATGTTCGAAGCGGACTTTTCGACACTTGATCGTCCAGGCGATCATAGAATCCTTTAGGAGGTTTCCCTTACTGGAAACGTTGGAGTTTAGAGGCCTTACCTTGGGTAGGGGGACATAACTAATCTCTTTAAATGAGAAGTCGATAGATGTTGGATGGGCATAGTCCTATCCTGACAATCCGAACGAATCAGACTTGCCACGGTCGGAATCGGTTTTATTTATAGTCAATGGGTTTCGGAATATTGGTTTTGAAATGTGTTTCTTGTCCTAATTAAAGATTATTGATATGAGGT
>AXCO02007417.1:0-16573 GCA_000473525.2 Anopheles melas | reverse complement strand
CACACACACCCACACTACTAATGCAATGTTCTGTCTCTTTCCCTCCATCACCCAAATCCCCCCCCCCCTACCCCGCTCTGTTTGCAGGTACCGGCACAGCTTGACGGAGAACTATCGGGACATTTCGCCGCAGTGCGACCGGTACGTACCGCCGCCGGCCCACTTTCTCGGCGCCGACACCTACGGCTACCTCGGCTCGAACGTGCACACGCCGATCAAGCGGTACGTGCCGACGCCACCGCCCCAGGAGTCACCCTATCCACCGCTGTCCGGCGCCGGCCCCACGAACGCCAAAACGCAAGCCCTCATGATGAGCGCCCTGCTCGGCCAGGGCGCTGGGCTGCACCTGGCCGCTTCCCATCGTACCGGAGGCCCATCAAACGCGCACCCCACTCCTTCGCAGCAGTATGGGTACGCGGGCGCCAGCAGTACCCTGCCGTACGGGTTTCGCGTCAAGAGCGGAGCGGGGAGCAGCAGTGGCTCTGAACCGACCACCATATCGCCGCCGAAGGGTTTCGAAACGCCCGACCACCATTACGGCACCAGCAGCAGCAACAGCAGCACACCGATGGCCGCCAGCAGCAACGGCAGCAGCAGCCTCAGCACACCGCCAGCCCGTGTTCGACCGCCCAAGTGCCCGGGGAGTACTAATGGGGCAGTGCCACCACCAACGGTGCACAGCACCTCGACGCTGCCCCACGGGGCGGGTCATGTGTCGCGCAGCAGCAGCCGCCACTCGCAAGGATCCTCCAGCGTCGGTGGAGTTGGTGGCATGAGCGTCAGCAGCAGCACCAGCAACGGCTACCGCATGTCCCGCACGTCCTCGGCCGAGTTTTTGGACCAGCCGCGGGCCGCTAGCTACCGCGTGTCGACCCCGGTCAGCGTGATGAGCGAGCCGAACGCGGGCTCGAACGGGGGCAGCGCCTCCTGTCTGCACTGCAGCACACTGCGGCGCACGACCGGCGTCCACCAGACGACGCAAACGACCGGACCGATCAGTCCGCAGCCGAACGGGGGCCTGCCGGAGGGCGGCTGCCACTCGGTGCCGGCCAGCCCGGCCTCACTCACCTCACCACAGCCACCAGCGGCGGCCGGCGGTGGGATCGTGTCGTCACCCCACGCACAGCACCAGCACCATCTGCTTGCAGCACAGTATGGCCAGCAAGCGCAACAGCAGCACCTTCCACCGCAAGTTCAAGCCACAATCGCACAATCGCAACACTCCCAGACGTACGACACGGAGGGTGGGGTAGGCGCGTCCCCCCTGGACGGAGGCGCTACGATCCCCCGGAACGCGGCCAAGCATCAGTTTGGCCAGTCGGGCCCGGCCAGGAACGAGCCACCGTCGATGGAAAGTCTGCTCAGTGCCAGCAGCAGCCGATCGTTGTTGTTGCAGCAACAATACGCCCTACAGCAACCGCTCCCATCCCAGGTGGGTGGTCCCACTGCGAACCAGCAGCAAGCGGTGGCACCACAACAACAACCACCACCACCATCTGCTTCCTCCCTGCAGCCGCCGACCGCGTCTAGTGCGTCCGGCACGCCCGTAATGCCGCAACCAGCCAGCCAACCCTCGCAGCAACAGCAACCCGTACCACCGCCACAGCAACTGACTAGCCCCACGGAGCAACACGCGTCGCAGCACCAACCGGCAGCACCGGTCCCCTCGCCACAACCGACAGCACCGGCCGTACCGCCACCACCGACCCTCATGATGTCCTCCCAGCAACCGATGTCGTCCTCGCCGGCCTGCGTACCGTACGCCATGGCTGCGCACGTGCTACCGCCGCCGCAGCACGCCGCAGGATCGCTGAACGATTCGCCCGCTTCCACGCTGCAGCGCAGCAGCAATGCGCAGCTGCTGCGCATCCCGCAGAGCAATCTGTCGTGCAAGCAGCGCGCCAAGGAGTACGTGCGGCGCGAGACGGCCAAATTCTTCGGCGTGCCGATCCAGGACGAGGAGTACGAGCGGACCAAGTGGGAGGACCGGCAGCGGCGGTTCGCCTGCCGCCGGTTCGGCTCGCTGCGGGACGATTACGATGGGCGCGAGGTCATGGTTGGGCCGGGTCATGCTGGGGATGGCGGGGCGCATCACCATCCTCACCACCATCACCATCACCATCATCATGGACATCAGCCGGGCGCACCGTTGCCACCGTCCGACCGGCCCGACATACTGCCCGCCCAGAGCCAGGACGAGCGGGAAACGGAGCTAAGCAGGCGGCAGCGTGCCAACCCGCACTACGCCTCCGCCCAGGACCGGCAGGGCGGGGACGTGTATCTGATACGGGCGGAGCGGAAACCCTCCGTACCGGCGGTCATTTGCAGCGGGTTGCGCTTCCTGGTGCAGAGCATTACGCGGCGGCGGTTGCGCACACAGCACCAGTGGTCGCGTAGCTTTGCGCCGGCCCACGTTGAGCTGACGGGGACGGATGGGGCCGACGGGTCGGAGGTGCACTGTGACGGGTTGGCTCCGCTGCAGGACGGGGAAGCATTTTTCGACACACCGACGGCACAGATCGGACCGGTGGAGCGGGCGGATGGCCAGCAGCTGCAGCAGGTGCACGACAACTCCCGCCAGCTGTTCGTGTCGGACGGGGATCGGGCGACGGGCAGTGGGATCATTAACGGGTGGCGAACCAAATCGGCGGAACTGCACCATCACCACCACCAGCAGCAGCAACAGGCGGCAGCGGTTCAGGCCGGTCAGCAGGGCCAGCAAGGAGCGGTACTGCAGGAGCAGGCTGGCCACGGTGCGGCCGGCGGTATCTACGGACAACGCATCTCGTCCCACATCCTGGACGGTGTGCTGGACAACTCGCTGCGGCCGGTGCGCAACCGGGTGAAGCTGCTGCGGCCGAACCTGCTCGACGAGCGGTACGACTATCGGCCGTTCTTCACCTACTGGATCAACACGGTGCAGATCGTGGTGATGATTCTGTCGCTGATCTGCTACGGCTTCGGTCCGATCGGGCTCGGTATGGAGTACCGGTCGGCTCAGGTGCTCGTCACGAGCTTAAGCTTGCAGCAGGTACGAAATTGTTGTGTTTTTGGCACGTAGATGTTATTCGAGTGATGCGCGTTGGAATGAGTGAACGAGTTGAATGAAATCACTGTGAAGAGTTTATATCGCCCATAGCTCGATTCAACTCTTTGCGAACATTAGTAACTCACTTACATTTTAATTAAATCAACTATAAGTTTAAAAGGCTCTTTCCGGTATAGAATCTCAATGAGTGATGTCCATGTCAACTGGTATCTCAATCATTTGTGAATTTGAGTGCTTTCTCTAGAACTCATTCTCACTCTGTGAACGCATTCCCTCACTCTTTCTAGAGTTAAAACACTATCAATAAACTCTCCACGCCGACTAGTAACTCACTCACATTGCATTTAACCATTTATGAATGAGATAACTCTTTCAAGAGTTATACTTCTATGAGTGCGATTTCCACTCTTTAAGACCACTAGTTTTTCCTTCATGGCGAATAAACTCATTTGTGAGTTTCAGGTCTTTAATACAAGAAACAACGCTTTCGAGAGTTAAAATTTTTATCAGTGATTTATCACTCAAAGTAATTTTAATAACTTGTGAGTTTAAATAACTCTTTGGAGAGTTGCATCACCAACTGCAACTGCGTGATATCAATGTTCTACTCGAACTAGCAATACACTCAAAGTGAGCAATTTAACTCTTTCTAGAGATAAATCTTTACCTCTACTTAGGTCATTAAATATGAAATTAGGTACTTTATTCGAGATCTGAGTAATCACCAGTCACCCACTCACCGTAATTTTGACTCTTCGAAAATGAACTAAAGAACTCAGCCCACCATTCCAGCTCTTTCACTCTGAACGTACGCTACTGAGTGGTGTTCTTCTTTCATTCAATCGAACGTTTCTGTTCCCCGTTCCATTCTTCCCACCAGGTTCATCATCAGGAACCGCGCAACATTTGGATCGGACTGCGGAGCGCGGACCTGATACATCTTGGCGCCAAGTACGGGGCGTGCATGCGGCGCGACACCAAGATACTGGACGTGGTGTCGCGGACCCGCAAGCACGAGCGGGAAACGGCCTGCTGCATACGGAACGACGATTCTGGTTGCGTGCAGAGCTCTCAGGCAGACTGCTCCATCCGGGGTTGGCCCTCGGTAAGTCATGCAAAACGGTAGTGCTTTCCTCCGCCGGCTTCTAACAATCTATTCCCATGTTTCGCGCATACAGAAAACGATCGCCACGTGGAAGAAGTGGTCGCCGGGCGAATCTGGCCCGGGCGGTCGCATCTCCGGCAGCGTCTGCGGGCTCGACCCAAAGTACTGCGACGCTCCAGCCTCGATCGCACCGCACGAGTGGCCGGACGACATCACCAAGTGGCCGATCTGCCGGAAGAACAACCAGCTGTCGCAGCGGTTCCGCTTCAAGGATCATACCGCCGAACACATGGTGTGCGAGGTGATTGGCCACCCCTGCTGCATCGGCGTGTACGGCGAGTGCCGCATCACGACCAGAGAATACTGTGATTTTGTGCACGGGTACTTTCACGAGGAGGCGTCCCTCTGCTCGCAGGTAAGTGCCGATCGTGCTGAACTCGCCGTGCTCTTTCAGAACACTCTTTTTCACTCACGTGTTCCTGCCCACAGGTATCCTGCTTGAACGATGTGTGCGGCATGTTCCATTTCATGGCCGTCGACTACCCGGACCAGTTCTATCGGCTCTTCACGTCGCTTCTACTGCACGCCGGGCTCATCCATCTGATCGTCAGTGTCGCCTTCCAGCATCTGCTGTTGGCCGATCTGGAGCGCCTGATTGGGCCGCTGCGCACGGCCATCCTGTACATTGGGTCGGGCATTGCCGGGAATCTGACGAGCGCCATCGTTGTGCCGTACAAGGCGGAGGTAATGTAACATCTGCTGTTCCCCCCCCGGTGTCTTCTAATAAGAGTACTCACTACTGTGAGTGATTTTAATCGGAGTAGAAGAGTGAATATGGGGGCTTTAAGTCACTCTTAAAAGATTCATAACAAAATGCTTTACAGCATAAAATATTTTACTACACCTTTGGAACTCACTCACTCTTCGGATTCAACTCATATACTCTCTGCGATGGCTATAAATTCATTCTTTTTGCGGTTCAACTCACGTACTCTTATCTGTTGTTTAGATACTCGGCCAGAGCATGAACTCTACTCATATGCACTCATTTCAGAGCCGCTTTGGGTGATGTCACTCACTTTTCAATGTTGAAGTGAGCGCCGAATGGATTTTGGCGAACGGAGTCCATGCTCTGGCCGACTATCTCCTTTGGGAGTTCTCTGTGCCTCATTCTCGCTCATTCTCTGTGTCGTCTTCGCAACTCAACTTACTCAATCTCTGTGCTGGCTCTTTGACGCACTCTTTTGAAATTCAACACACTCACTCTTTTGGAATTTAACTAACTTTCTTTCTGAACTGAGTGACACTTAATCTTTTAGGATTTAGCTCCTTCACTCTTTGTGTCAACTAGTAATTCACTACTTTCCGATACAACTCATTTACTCTTTATGCTGACTGGTGACACTCTTTTGTGAGTTAGCTCCATCACTCTTTCAATTCCTTCACTCTCTATGATTAGTAGCTCACTCTTTTGAAATTCAACTCATCCACTTTTTGGGCGTTTAACTCACTCTCGGACTCACTCGTTGTATATACAACTCCCTCAAACGGTGTACATAAAACTCCCATAAATTGAGTTGCAAAAATAGGGTCAAAGGTGAAAAAACTCGCCCTCATCTCTAATGTAATACAATGGCATTTCTCTTTCACTCTGCCTTCAAAGGTCGGACCGCTACCGTCAATTGCGGGCGTGCTGGCATCGCTGATGCTGCAGCTCGTACTGTGCCACTGGAAGAGCTTGAAAAAACCACACCTAGCTATGATCAAATTGCTTACCCTCGGCTGCACCCTGTTCGGGCTGGGGACACTGCCACTGCAGCAGAACTTTACCGGGCTGATCGCCGGCCTGCTGACCGGTATAGCGCTCACGCTAGCATTTGTACCATTTGTGAACGTAACGAAACATAGTCGTAAGAGTAAGGTAAGCTTTCACACAAGATTTTACACAAAGCAAGGGATCAAAATTAACCCGGGAACCTTTATTACTCCATCCATCCATTCGCAGATCAACCTCATCTGGACGTGCGTGACGCTACAGTTTGTGCTGTACGCGGTCATGTTCATCATCTTCTACGCCTTCCCGACGCTGTTCGAGTCGCTCAACTTTATCGACGGCAACCAGCTGCTGGACCCGAACGCGGGCCACGGCTACCACGACCATTACAGCCTGTACGATGGGTACAACAACTACAATCCGCTCGGTGGCGGTGGCGCTACCACCGGTGGCCATACACCGGGCGGGGGCCAGCACAACCATGCGCACGGATCGGGCATTGGTGGTGGTGGCAATGGTGGAAATCATATTATCGGTACGTACAACAACAATTACAAATCTTCCGGCGGCGGTGGCAATGTAATGCACAATCATCACGATTACACTGGCGGTGGTGGTGGTGGTGGGACCGGCGGTCCTCCGAATCGGAATGTTGGTGGTGCCGGTGGCTCGGGCCGCGGCAGCTCGGCCGGCAACAATCTGCTGAAAACGATCAGCCTGTGCGAGAAGGGCCAGTGCGTGGTGAGGCAGCCGCGCCAGACGGACACGAATGCATGACGGCGATGTTTTCTGCTCTTCACCGCGCTCGAGCTGTGCTTCGTCCTGCTCGTGCTGCTCGTGCTGTACGATGTGGACGACTTTCAGATAGTGTATCAGTTTGTGCTGCATTGAGCTTCTATTTCTTCTTATTCTTTAAAAAAAAATGGAGGAATGTGCAAATCGTAGGAAACGTAGAAGAACACAGGGTAAGGACATGTGTTTTCCCCCATATGTAAGCAGCAGCAGCAACTCATTGTGATCCAAAGCAAGAAAGACAAAAACGGCCGGTTAGCAGTGGGAGTTAAGGTGCGTCCCATTTAGGCAGGTGAGCTCTTTCACCAACCCCCCCCCACGAAAGGAAGCTCTCACTGCAAAATACACACATAAGAAGAAGAGGAAGAAAAAGTGTCCCATATTGTTCACAGCACATGTGCAAAAATGTGCAATTTCACCGCGACTGCGAATGTTGAACGCGAGGTGCAATTTAGCAAAACAGAAGTACGCGGAATTGTGAATTATGACCAATCAACACACACGGCTCCAACAATCATCATCATCATCATCATCATCGTATCATTCTTATCAATCGTTCGTAGCGTATTATCACATCTATTATATCCATAACCGCATCATCATCACTAACACGTACATGAATATAGTTACTTTAAGTAATACTCATCGCCAGCATAGCTAACGAATCAAAACAAGAAAGCGCCCAAAACAGACGAAAAAAGGGATCTTGCTGCTCCCATGCTTTCGGTTTAAAGCTGCTCGTTTCCGTCCCTTGCCGGGCCTGGGTTGTTGGGACAGTGTATGTTGCGTTTAGATTTTGTACCACAAACGAGACGGAAAAAGGTTAAATTTGTTAGTAGCGAGAAAGGTAGACGTCTGGTTCCTCTTTTTCCATTATAAATTTGTTTTAAAGTCACATACGCCCTTGTTGAACTGGATTGTGCGTTATTAACCCACTTAATTGTTACTGTTATCTGCGTTTATGCTGCTCTTTTTTTGTTTGGCATACACATATCTCATCCTTTACTTTGTACGACCATTTTCATACATCCAGTTCAGTCCGTGTTCCGGTTTTGGCCGCGCTCCATAGAAACGGCCCCCTGATTACTTGCTTACAGTGAAGCAAAGAGGAGCAAACGTGTGGCAAACTGTGTAGTTAATGGCAGGATAACACGTAAAAATAAGAAGAAGAAAAACAAAACAAAAATGTAGCATTTATGAAAGTATGACAACAACAACAACAAAAAACCCATGCTGCAAGACGCGTCAGGGTGTGGCAAATTTATGAAAAAAAGAAAAAAAAAAAAAGGATAAATCCCCGTCATGCGCCCGACACTACCGCCGTGGGATGGAAGTGGACTAGAAGGCCGAGACGGAGTTTTTTTTAATGCCCGCTAATCAAGCCCGTAATCTAGTAATAAAACACACTAGCAAACATTACCCAGAACAGAGGAATAAAACAAAGAAAAAAAACCCGATGAAAGGGAAAGGGAGAAAAAAGAAACACAAAAACAAAAACGAAGAAAAAGAGCTAAAATATACACAATTAATAACGAGAAGAAAGAAGAGAAGACAAACAAACAAAAAAACATACACACACACACACACACCCATAAAACAACAAACCACAGAAAGCAACAAACTAAATAAGAAGCGATACACAAAGCAAGAAAACAAACACACACACAATCTAGACAAAACCGTATTGTAATAACACTCTAGATAAGCGATACCCCAATTCATAGAATTGTCCCCTCAGTTAGTGAAAATGAAAAGGAAAATCATGAACGAAACAAAAGAGCAAAAAAAAACGCAGGAAACCCCCCGCAGAGGAAATGGACGAAAACGGTACACATTCACAGTAAACACACACACACACACACAAGCAAAAGCAAAGTAATTGATAAAACCAACACAAACACACACACACACACAAAAACGATCTAACACACCTTCTAACAAACCGTTTAAGTGGGGACACCGTAGAGAGATTGCAGATGATCTTTCGAGTGGATAATAACTGGAGGAAGAGAGGAAGAGAAAGTAACAACAACACCCATGAATACAAACATGCACCCAAAGAACTCTAGAACTTATCAATAAACTTTAGTGTAAAGTGAGTGGTGGCATTAACCCTAAGGGAAGGGCATTACTGCGAAAGAGAACCAGCAGCTTCGGCTGAGCAACGGCTGAGGGCCGCTAAATGAGGAAAGCACGAACCGATGGCCAGTTGAAGAAGTTTAAAACCCAAACAAAACGGTTAAAACATACACACAAACACACACAAGAACAAGAAATCTTATGTAAGTAAATTCTAATAATAAAACCTCTATTTCGATTTAAAAAAAAGCCAACGAATGAAGTATACATTACTGTGGATTGCTAACGAGCAGCGTTTCTTTCACAGTGCGCACCATACAATCGATAAAGAATTGGGGGACGTTTACGTTGAAATCACTCCCAATATACGATTGGCTTCCGTTTTATTGAATGCGCCCCCTCGTCCCCTGTGCCCGTAAAGCATTATTCTCCATCACCACCATCAATGTCTTTGCGCGCGGTCGCGCTAGAATGCCACAGTGTAACGCTGATAACGCGTGCGAGCTTAATGAATACACAACCTAAAAACGATGCGTAACCGTTGTTCTGTAACCGTGCCTAAACCTTATCCCTTTATATAATCGTTTATAGTCAGCTGACCTAATCCCGTTGCCACCCTTTTTTTTACAAACCACATACACACACCAACCCACACAGCCTTCCACGGAACTGTGTTTTGGTTTCTTTTTCTTTCTTTTGTGCGATAAGCACGTGTGTCTTAGGCGACGGAATATCGTCTACATTCTGTGCAGCTAGCCAAGCCCATCAGGCTGGGCATATGCTGCTGCTGCTACTGCTACTAATGTTAGGCATTAGAAAGGCATTAGAAAGAAAATAATGTATAGAACTAATTTGAATACCTCCTCCCATGTGTCATTGTCGTTGCCTCGCGTGATTTTGGGGCAGCTCTAAAACTACGATACGTAATAGTAACGCTTTTTTATCCTATAAGCCTATAAACCGTCTGTGTGGTTCAGTGCAGAAGCTCAGCTTTGCGGTTTGCTTCGCGGTGGTTACGATTTAGGCGTAATACGACGGAGGGATCGTAAGATCGCTCAGCACCGCCAGCTGATCCTCGGTGAACTTGAGCTGATGCACTTCCCAGTTGTCGTGATGGGTGCGCTTGAAATCGCCCATCGTTTTCCGAATGGTAGCCTGCGAGAACAAAAAAGGGAAAGCAAACTTAACACAAGCTCTGAAGGCCATGGTTTGGGATTTTTTTCCCCCGTGCCATTACCGGTATTGGTTGCGGATCGTTCAGATGGGCACCGAGATGCTCGAACACGTTCGGCACAAACTCAGGCACTTCGTACGGGTAGGCGGATATGAAGGCACACAGTCCGAGGACACCGGTATGCCGAGCCAGGACGGCATTCGCTTCCGCACTGCAAAAAAAAAAAAAACAAAAACATTATTTAGAACACTACTCACAAACACACAGACACACGGCAATCAGCTTACTTTTCATTTCGGGCCACCTCGCTCGAACAGCTCGCCGCCTCGACCCGGATGCGCTTGGAGCGGATAATTTTCGTGCGACATTTGCGCTTGAATAGCTCGAGTAGCTCCTCGGTTGCAGTGAGGAAGGAACAGTGCACCAGCCCGCACAGCACCTCGGCCGCCTTCTCGCGCACCTCCACCACACTGTCCTCCAGCAGCCGCAGCACAATCTCCTGCACCTTCGTCTTCCATTCGGGCCGGCTCAGGATGATGGTCATGTTGTAGAAGACCTGCACCTGCAGCACATCGATCACGGCACGCCGGGCCGACCAGAACGACATCTTCGACACCTCGTCGATCTTGGCCAGCGCTACGTCCATGCAGTTGGGCAGTGTCAGCGCCTGGGAGATGAACGCCAGCAGCAGTGTGCAGATTTCGCTCAGCTCTTGGTCCTGCTCGGAACGCTCCAGCCGGCACGCGATCGGCAGCAGCTCGAAGTACTCCTTCTCGTTACCGTTCGAGTACCGATGGATGGTGTACGTGATCCAGTGAGCAACTGTGGGGACAGACGCAATGTGATGATGAGCAAAGCGAATGAAGAAATAATCAGAATCGCGTAACGTAACTTACTCGTCTTAAACAGTCGCACCGCTTTCACATACTCGCTGTCCTCGTCGGGCGCACCTCCTTCCACCTCCATTTGCATCTCACCCGCCGCCGCTAGCTTCGGTTTCGGCGGTTCCGGATCCTTCTGCAGCAGGATGGCAAGCTTTGGCATCACGTACGCAATCATCTCACTGCGCTGCGGGGAGATCGCCCTACACTCATACCCCTCGAAGCGTAGATCGCCCTCAAAGATGTTGATCAGCGTGTTGCCCAACCGCTCCCGCAAGCTCTGGAACGGATGGTCCAGGTGCGGCTTCAGGTAGTCCAGCAGCCGGTGCGCAACGCTCGCCATGCGCCAGACGTGCTGGTTGAACGCGCCCTGCAGACAGTACAGCCGGTTGCAGTCGCTGAAGCTGTTCGCATCCTGCAGCGGATCCTCCAGCAGCACCTCGTGCAGCCAGTGCTGCTTGGACGGGTCCATCGATTGGGCCGCGGTCGCGAAACACATGCCCCAGTACATGTCCGTGTCGACCGTGACGTTCTGCATGCCGAGCCGTATCAGCGGCACCAGCCGCTCGTACATGCTGCGCGTCTTCTCGTACGGCCAGTGCTTGGCGCCGCGCATTATGCCCGTCATCACCTCGACCGCGCAGCGGTGGTTGCTTTCGGTCGCCTTGTCCTCGATCAGCCGCTTCATATGGCACAGGAACCGATCCAGCAGCCGGTCGCCGAACAGCTTAAACAGCATCTTGATCATCAGCATGCGCGACCCGCTAAACTCGTCCCGGCCCTTCTTCTCCTCCAGCGACCAGAAGCGCATCAGCGTGTCGACGTTTTCCTGCTGGTCGAAAAACTCGAAAATGGTACGCTCGTGCTCGCTCAGCTCGTCCACCGTGCGGTCCAGCTTCGGCTGCTCCGCGCTCGGCGCGTACATCTTGAAGCCCTGCGTCCAGCCAAAACAACCCTCGACCGTGTACATGTAGCGCGGTTCGTCCCACTCGGCCTGACTTTTCGGCACCCGCGCCACGTCGTACTGGAGCCACATGTTGTCGTCCCGATAGCCGGGCGCTACGTTCGAGCCCGGGTTAGGCGGAACCGAGCCGCCATCCTGCCCGGCCAGCCGGGCGACTATTTCGAGCGGATTCATGACGCACTTCTTCTGCGGGCGCTTCTGCTGCCGGAATATGCCCAGCAGCAGCTGAATGGCCAGCTTGCGCTCGGTCACCGAGTCGTGTATGAGGTGGTGCACGGTGAGCCGCGTTACCGACGGCGGATGTTCGGCGTACGGGTGACACAAGTTGATCAGCATGACCGAGGCAAGATAGTGGTAGCGCAGGTGCAGCTTACTCGTTTCGACCGTCTGCACAATGTCCGCAATCAGCTGCTGGAACAGCTCCATGTTGCGTTTGTTTTCACGCGCCCTGGCCGCCTGCCCGGCCGCCAGATCGAGCTCATCGACACGGGTACGCAGGGCGAGGGCACGCTCCACCACCCCCTCTCCAATGTCCACCTCGAGCAGGTAGGTCGGTGACTGGCCGTCGATCATCTTCTTCAGCCCGTCCACCAGTTTCACGATCGACGGTTTCTCTGACAGCTTCGAGCGCAGCAGGGCCGGCCATACGCGGGCCAGATACTCCCAGTTGTTCTGCGATATCAGCCGACCGCGGCGCTTGATGAACAGCAGACACAGGATGCCCTTGAACCGCTCGTGGTTCGTGTTGGCGTCCAGCTGCAAACACTCCACGATGCGATCGGTCAGCAGCGGGTAGGCGTACGGGAACAAGTACAGCATGTCGTGCAGCTTGGCCTGCGCCTCGATCCGCACGGTCGAGTAGTAGGAAACGGACAGCTCGAGCAGCTTCTTCATCACCTCCAGATGGGTGGCGCTGAACAGTGGCAGGCTCATCTCGTCCCGGCAGTCCTGCTGTATGATGACGCGCGTCACCACCACCGCCCGGACGTCCCGCTTGCAGCGCGTCAGCTGGTACGTCTGGAAGCGCTTGGTCGAGTTGAACGTTTTCAGCTGCATCTCGTACGACCCGTTCGGGTGCTTGCGCAACAACACCTTCTCGTACAGCGTGACGATCGCTTTCAGCGTCTGCGTGTCGTCCTCCGACACCTCCAGCAGGCGGTCCTGCAGCCGCGCAATCGTGCGTATGATCGCCTTGCGCACGTTCTCCCCGCCCGGCATGCGGATTTCCAGCCCCTCGAACCCGAGCGTCACGTTCAGCTGCAGCTCGCGCAAATCGACGCACGTCTCGAACAGCTTGATCGGTTCCTCGTCCGTCCAGTTGGGCAGAAAGTTGTAGCAGCGAATGAGCGCCTGCACCATCATAACGCTCCGGTGCAGCTCTTCCCGCGGCAACGTCACCTCGCCGGTACTGTGCTGCTCGAGCTTGGCCAGCAGGCCGGGCAGGTAGCGATGCATAATGCGCTCACAAACCGCCCGAGCGCTCTCGTCCGGGACGCGCCACTCGATCTTACCGTCCGGGGCCATCTTTTCGCCCCACCGCTTCACCGGCACAATCTCCGACAGCGGTTTCTGGAAGCAGTCCGGGCTGTTGCGAATGTCCATCGTCTGCACCGTGGACATGTTGTTCATCAGATTGCCAACGATCTGGGCCAGATAGCGCGCGACGCGCTTGCACTTAAACTTGGCCAGCCGGTCCAGCGTCGGCAGCAGATCGTCCACGTAGTTGCGTATGATGCGCGGATCGCCCCGCACCAGGTTGGACAGCAGCACCAGATAATACAGCATCTCGTCGTTGTGCTTCTCCAGCTCCTCCACCTCGTCGTGCTCGCCCATGTAGTCCTCGATCAGGCGCAGTACGTGCGGCAGCAGCACGCGCAACACCTCCCTGCCATGGATGCGGGCGAACAGGCGCACCAGACAGCCGACCAGCTGGCCGGCCACGTTCGGCTCGAACAGGCGCGTCTGGACGAACTCCATCAGCTTCTTGGCCGCGGCCGCCACAATCTTATCCGACGACTGGCCCATGATGCCGTGCGTGCAGGTTTGCACCATCGGCTCGAGCAGCGATTCCGCCTTCGAACGGGCCGTGTCCAGGTCGGACTGCTCCATGCGCACGTTGTTGGTGGAGCTGTTCTCGATCAGTAGGAACAGCCGGTCAAGATACTGCAGCGCGAAGCTCTCGAAGTCGGCCGTCTGCTCGCACAGCAGCCGCTCGTCGTCGGTCAGGTTGGTGTGGTGCTGGCCCGCCTGCGAGCAATCGATGATCGGTATCAGGAACGCCACCGACGTCAGGAACTGGAACGTGATGACCGTTTTCATCAGATCGTTACCATCAATCCCGGGCAGGGTGGCCAGAAACAGCGGTATCACGTGCGTACGGCCCTCGGTGTAGCCCTTGTGGCCGGACACGAGCGCACGCGACACACCGATCAGCCCGTGCAGGGCGGCCGTCAGCTTGCGCGGCTCCGTCAACGAGTCCAGGCTCGTGTACACGCGCTCGATAATGGTCGGAATGATCAGGGCCGGCCGCAGGTCGGCCAAGCATTGGAATATTTTCCCCACCTCCTGCGGGTTCAGCCGCGAATACATCGCCTGCAGGGCGACCGGTTTCATGCACTCCACGAACGCGGTAATGCACTCCTCGGTCAGCTTGTGCTCGCTCGGTATCGGCCGGATATGGTGCCCCTTGCGATACCGCTCGACCACGAGCCGATCGATGAAGAACCGCGGCAGCAGGATCAATATTTCGCCCAACATTTTCACCCACTTGCCCGTGTTGGCCGGATGCAGGTACGACTCGATCGTCGACATGAACGTGCTCAGATACTGCTGGGCGCTGCTGCGCGGCCCCAGCGCCGACACAATCCACGTCGCGATCGCGTCCGGCTGCAGCCCATTCGCCCGGCCCCCCTTCGTGTTGCGGTAGTTCACGGGGAAGTTGATCGCGCGCGTGATGCGCGCAAACATGGTCGGAATGTGCGGCTCCCAGTCGATGTGGCCGATGTTCTTCAGCCCAACGACCGCAAACATCGTCATCAGGTCGCCCGCCCACGGTGGGTTGTGGTACGCGTTCCAGATCGACATCAGCTTGTCGAACCACAGCTCGTACCCCTGCTCGTAGTTGAGGAAGATGTTCAGTATGGTGACCACCTCGCAACCGCTACCATTGTCCAGGGGCTGTATCCGCGGCATAAGCTCGTCCAATATTTCCTGCATTGCGGACGGCGGAAAGTAGCTAACGGGAAGGGAAAGGAGAGAGAAAAGCATTATTACAAATAAAATGGAAAGTAGAAGCAGCAAATACTTACGGTGTACACACTTGTATTGCACATTGCAGGTTGGCCTCCATGGTCCTGGGAAAAAAGGGAGAGAACATTAGAATGCTTTGTTATTCACCGCAAGTAAATATAATATAAATATAACCGGCAGCGAAGCAGGAACCGCAACACTCTGTACCTAAAGCGAAGGATGAAAACCACACCGACCGGTGATTTCCCAACTTTTGGTTCGTTAATACTATCCCAAGGAAGAATGTGCAACGAATTTAGGTGGACAATGGTTCTGTGATGAAAACAGAGTGTCCATGGTTCATGGTACCCCATACTCCATTGATGTTAATAGCGCCGGAAGACACGTGCCCAAGTGTCTGTACGATTAAATCTACCATGAACATGAGAATGCAATGATGCAACAACGATGCAACTACACAGCCGACACATTCTCGCTTTCTCTCTAGCGCGCTAATAGCAAAATTAGCCTTTCTTTTGTACCATTTTCCTCAGTTAAACAGACACACACACATACAATAGACTCGCTACACAACTCCCAACACAAAACAAAATAGACACCATTACCATTAGAGACTTAATAGAATAAGGGTGACCAGGAGAAAGGAAGAGAGTGTTTTTGTCTTTTAAATGTCCATCCACAAAATTGCAAATGGCTAAGCACAACGATCGGCAAAGTATGACTCGCGGGCCACATGCGGATCTTTGCTATCTAGCTGGCGGTTCTTTACCGTTCACACATGTCATACAACTTTTATACATTTTCTCTTTTGGTTGATCTAGATGGCTCTGCTCGTGGAGCTCTACGATCATTTTTATAAGATTTGGCTCTTTCAGTCGCAAAGTTTGCCGATCGCTGGCCTAGCACCACCGTTTAAAACATACGATAATGTCCGCGCCGAATGAACCCGAAGGAGAATGTCAATGACGGGGAATGGGGAAAGCGGGAGCCAGAATAGAGGAGAAGGAATCAAAAACAAAATAACAAAAAAAAATGATTTACGCTTTCTCCTGTCCATTAGCGTCCATCTCGATACCGAGATACTGGGCCACGGTGGACACATCGTAGCCCATCTCCTCGGCGGCGGCTTCGAGCAACAGTGCCAGCGGTGATTTCGCGCTTTCGTTTCGGTTCTTCCTGCAGGGGGTACGCAAATTGGTGGAGGATCGGATTTTACTCAACAAAAAAAAAAAAAACAAAAACAACCCCCGAACAACATTTCGAACGACGAACGCTCTAAGCACATGGACTCGAAAATACGCGCATGGGACGAGTGTAAGACAAACAGGCACAGCATTCGGTCTACTTACGATGTGGTGTTGAACAGTTCGCCCTTTTTGCTTAGCCGCGACACGACCAGATGGAACAGATCGTACAGCGGTCGCCACTCGATCTGCAAATCCTCCGTACTGAGCCATTCGCGCTTACTAAAAAAACAACAAAATAAGTATTCTAGGTTTAGCAGGG